>JADLZL010007827.1:0-92710 GCA_015844335.1 Chrysopogon serrulatus | reverse complement strand
GGACAGAGGGAGGCGCGTGGGGGAGAAGTTAGGAAGGCGGTCGATCGGCTAAGGATGGGAGAAGTGAAACCCTAACCCGCGTATATATAAGCCCAATATATGAGGATTGGATATGGGCTCTTTGTTGGGCCTTCTATTTCTAGTGGCCGGTATTATAGTATGTCCGCCACGGTTAATTTTTTTACTGTGCCAGTTTTGTTAGGACAAATGCTACGGCTAATACCCATTAACCATGGTGGTTGTTTTAAGTTGTCCACCATGGTAAATAAAAAAAGTCCACCACGGTAAATGATAGGTATTTATTGTGACGGTTGAATTTTGTGACCGCCACACCGTTAATAAAATTGCACCGTCTCGCAAAATCATTTTTGTACTAGTGACACATTGTCAGTCAACCAGTCCAATCTATTTAATTTGTTTAGAATATTAGTACTGCAGTGCAGTAGTGCATTCCCCCCCGGGCAGTGCACAGTACAATCGTCCATGTCAGCTCCATCAGATGCCGCTGGTTGGCATTTCCTTTTAGTTAGTTTTCTATATTTCATTTGATTTGATTTGATATGTCCTGGTGCCGATGCCATGCGTTCCATTCATCCATGCTGCACACGTTGCCTTATAATATGTTTGGTTTGTGGAGTTAAACAATGCTTCACTAGGTGATGTATCATAAGTTTATTTCATAAATTTTGGTGAAATCAACTCATTTCTCATGCATATATTAATTATTAGCTTGTGAGAAATAAGGTGATGATGAATCAACTCATTCCACTCCAAAAATTAAATTAAAAAATGAGGTATGAGAAGATAATAGAGCACATTATTCCTGAAACCAAACACCCTATTAATCAACGGACGCATCCGGCTGCGTATCCAGCCACTTGATACACCTCGCGTCCTCCGGCAGGAAGTGCCCACCAGCTTCCGGAAAGCCGGGGTCGGCGGACAGCGGGCGGATGCGCAGGATGCTGGGATGACTCCTGTAGGAAGTCCAAAAAAAAAAAAAAAAAAACTAGTATTTGGCATTTGGCCACCCATTGTCCTATCTATCGCGGTCTGGCGGTCGTTCACTGATATCCTGATACATCCCAATAATTCCATGCACACACACAAGCCTGATTGTTAATAGGCTCCAATGCTTGGATCGATAAATAGACTAGTACTCCGTATTGTTTTCTCACACCCTCCCTTAGCCTTAGTGAAGCCATGGATAAGCTCTATATGGATCGTATTATGTATAGAGCGCTTCTACGGTCTACATGAAGACTCAAGAGGCGACGCAACATAATGATAATAGCAGTAATTATATATTGTTATGAGGACATGTGATATACAGTGCTATTTTTTTCCCTAGGTCTGGTCCGTCTGGCTACCAAAAGTGAAGGCATAATTTGGCCTCATATATATGGTAGAGTAAAACGCATCAGTAGTTTATTAACTTGTGGCTCTATGCTGATTTATTCCACCAACTTTAAAAATGCAGATTTGGATCCAAAACCATTGATTACTGGCGCATAAACAGTCCATTGCATGCATTCACAGCAATTTTGCCGACATGGACTGCCCTCCATGGCATTTGACCTAGCAAAGACAGGCCGTGCGGCGCACGTGAGCACGCTTGGACCTCATCCTTGAGCGCGCTTGGACCTTATCCTTGAACAAAAATCCCCTAACCAAACCATTAACCGAACCCTAACAAAAAACCCTGCATCCAACCCTAAACCCTACCGAGTATAAATTCTCTAAATTGGGGCTACCACCATGACCATAGAACAATAAACGACACAAGGAATGCGAAAAGGGAACAATTTCAGCTCACACTCACCATATCGGAGGCGCGATCAGTCAAGCGCCGCAAGGTGGCTACCATCGCGTAGGTTCTCCACGTCTGTCGTGGTAACCAACGCATCAAGCGCCCTCCCCTTCGTACTCCACCGTGGATTCGCCGTCTCTTATCGGCCACCGCTCCGAGGTGTCCTCCACCGCCACACCAAGGTGTCGTTCGCCGCTGACGGGTTACGGGAACGAAAGAGACAAATACCAGACCTAGAGAGAGAGAGCGCGAGAGGACTGGGTTTGAATGGCTATAGGATTCGTTCTGTTTTTGCTAAAAGACGGCGTCCAAGCATACTCACGTGCATTGCATGACCTGTCTTTGCTAGGTCGAATGCCATAGTGGACAATCCACGTCCACAAAATTGCTGTGAAGGCATGAGGTGGACTGTTTATGCGCCAGTGATGAAGGTTTTGGATCTAAATCTGTATTTTCAAAGTTGGTGGACTAAATTGACATAGTACCACGAGGTAATAGACTACTGATGCATTTTACTCTATATAGTACGCCTACGTCTTAATGGATCCTAAAATTCATGGCTGGCCTGTTTGAAGTAATTCAATTGACATCTCAGCTGGTTTAATGTCATTTATCACCTGGGAAATACGAATTTTTTTTCAAGGGCACAAGTGAAGTGCGGGTTCCTTATAAATTAGACTGCGAAGAAACTGATAATGAACATTACATTCTACTTCCCTCCTGGTCTTACTAGGACCGGCATGCGTCTTTGCTTCATGTACCCAGTTTGAGTCAGCTTATATGGTTAAATAGGAATTTCGTGGGCTGTGAAACTGTGAGGTGCTTGGGTTATTTTCTTGTGCATGGCAGTATTGTGTCCTCAAATATATAATATAAGGGATCGGATCAAAGTTTATCTTAAGTCAAACTATCACAAGTTTGATCAAGCTTATAGAACAGAACAATATTATTTATGATATCAAATTAGCATATAGTTAGAGTGATTATGAAATGTAGTGTCATAATTTATCTTTTATGTCCTAATAATAAATGAAAAATAGTTTGTCATTGTGCATCACAATAGAGCTACAACCAAAATATATGAAATGATCTTGTACAAGAAAATAACACAAATAATAAACACATAGTACATATCCAGTGTCCAAATTAATTGTACCTCCTGCACTACGCAAGTAGCGTCACACAGGCCACCAGATAGTTCAGGACGAAATCACTAAAATTATGCATCTATTGAAGATCAATTAATGAATCATCAAATCCGAACAACAGTGATAAACCAACTAATTTGGGACCACTATACATCCAGATTCGCTGCACACACACACAGATAGAGAGAGAGAGAGAGAGAGAGAGAGAGAGAGAGAGAGAGAGGTACCTAACCTCCAGAGATTGTTTATTGTCATGGAGGCAGGTAGTGGCTGTCGTCATGGAGGTCTGGAAGCTATGCTTCCCTACTTGGAGTGGTGGGGATGGTCTGCATCTTCAAAGTCGGTCTGTAAAAATTACTAGTTGTCTCTCTAGAAATACAATTTATTACAAAGATGGCTGGTAAAAACTAAGTACTGCAGGAATCTGTTGGCCACTTCATATGTTTCCACTCTGATCCTCGTGCTCATAAACCAAAGGTCATACGCAGGCAGCATACATCTTCGCTGTGTTTTTGCCATCTTTGAGTTGCATAGCAGCACTCCATGCTGCTGCGCTGTACCGGTAGGCCACGGCAAGTTATATAGATGCTAGGGTGCCTAACCTTGATATGAGGCTTCTTCGCATCTTACAGCAACCCCACAAGGATTGCATTGGCGATCAGCTAAAATGTCCAAGGCCTTCAAGCCACCAATGTAGTCAAACACCTCTCATGCACTCGATAAGTTTTCCTGATACATCCCAATCTCATATTACCATCTTCGAAAGAAGGGTGGTAGCATATCATGGACCGGAGGGCTCTCTGCCTGCACTTCACAAATCAATCACAACCAACAATCAGAAGCTGCGGTTATATTGCGCATGAACCTCAGAGATATATATGTTGTTAGCAGCTGTGGGCGGGCATGCATATTTGCCCTGTTTGCTTGTCTTATGAGCCGAACTTATCAGCCGTTCGAATATTATTTTTCTTTTACAGAGAACTATCGCTGGCTTGTCTTATCATCCGACTTATGTGACCAGCTGAACACCCTAATTATGTCTTCATTATGTTGTACATGAACATGATGGCCATTATGACAGATTGGCAGCACTTAAAAACATACGAAGGCTCAATGCTCTTGGACAAGATATATAATTAACTAATCTTTTATTTTTAGGTTGAATAGTACATCTTTCTCTAAGATGACCTCTTCGTTACACACGGCACTGCACAACGCACGCCACCAATCATCATAATATATAACCAGTTGGGAAGCCACGCATACAATACAGGTCACTACCATACACCAACCATAATATATAACCAAGCTGTCAATGACGATGCCTGGACACGCCCTTCACTGACACTCATGAACCAATCTTGGCAATCAGCAATATAACTTATTCATGTGCATCTTCACATGCATCGAGAGTCAACGAGTCCAATCATTTTAATTTGTTCAATCGGTCATTATCTGCAAGGAAGTTAGCCAGCTCCATCGGACGCCACTGCTTGGCATTTCCTTTGATAAATTTTTTAATATTTGATTTGATGCCGTGGTGGCCATGTCATGACGCATAACACTCACCCACGCCACACGTGTTGCTTTTAATTTAAAAGGCATGAAACTTGTACGCCACTGTTACCATTATTATTGTTATTTGTGTGGAGCTTATCTCTTTCGTTCTCCATTCAATATAACAAATCAACTTGGTCGTCGTTCACCCTTATACCTTGCATCGAGCCTCCTGGAGATCGAATCGAATAATGGATGCAACACCCTCACAGCAGATTGGAGGCTTCCTCTCGGGAAAAGCCCTACTTGCCACCACCATGGGCCACACACCTTTCTCCTGTCCCTTCCCATTCCTTCTCTCTTGGCCATGTAAGTTTCATTTATTCTCCATGACTCAAGCTTAATTAGTCCAGAGTCGAGACTCATTTCAATTTGTCGACTCATGACGACGAAACTAAGAATCCAGCCCTTATGGTTCATATATATGCTTTGTGATAATGTATACAGTTCCCAACACCAATCCACAAGTGGAATCTTCCCAATCTTCCAGAGGGCACGGAAGTATGGATCAAGGTACGGTGTAGCGGATACAAACCACAGTACTATATATTACATAGACCTCCAGCTGCTCGATAAGTCACCAATTCCGTATGCATATTGTACTTATTGTCGCCAGCAGCTGACCCAAAGAATTTGATGCAATGCAATTTTGGGATCCTAACACTTCATCGATACGGTGATAAAATTTACAGAGAGACGATCTGTCCGGCATGCAGTTGAGTGGAAACAAGGTCCGCAAACTGGAGTTTCTAATGGCAGATGCATTGGCGCAAGGTGCAGACTGCGTTATCACTCTTGGTGGTATCCAGAGCAGCCATTGCCGTGCGTCAGCGGTGGCTGCAAGGTATCTCAATCTTGATTGCTTCTTCATACTGCGAACCTCCAAGGTGAATATTATGTACTTCATCCATCCATTATATATATATATATGCAGATGATGTGTCAAGTTGCATGCATGAATACAATTGATGTGTCCATTTGATGTATGCTCTATACTAAAGTCTTTTTGAGTGCCATTCCGTGGAAATACTTTATTTCAGCTTCTTGTGGATAAAGACCCCGGTTTGATGGGCAATCTCCTGGTTGAAAGATTGGTTGGGGCGCACATTGATCTTGTATCAGAAGAAGAGTATACCCAGATAGGCAGTGAGGTACGTACATTATACTTGTGGACTCTTGAAACTCTATCCATGCTTTGATGAGGGTGTTGGTCTTATTACAAGTGCTGCACAAAAGCCATGTATCTGTAGTCAAAGTTGTGTTTGTTCAAAAGTGTTGCTATTTTATTCTTCATTTATGCCCAACTGACTAGCTCCACACTACTGTTCGTTAGTCCGATTGAGAACCTTGCACTATATAACAGTACGATAAATAAGGGTCACTGTTGTTTTTTGAAAAATGAAATAAATCTGGCTTCACCTCCAATCTTGAATAAAACCAATTACTGTAGCAAAAACTCCAACATAAGGCCATCTAAATAATTAGAGGATTGCATCGTTGTGGCCGTCTTGAGCAATTGAGAAACATGATGATATGCTCCCTGGTGGAATCACCTCGCTGCAGCTGTGCCAATTGATAGATATGGTTGCTGTGTTATTTTCAACAGAATCATGAAAAAATCTTTAAAAGATGTATTTTTATATAATATCATCTTAATTATTGTCGTAACTCATCTTTGGATATATATAAACTAAGCCAGCAAAATTAATGCCGCTGGCCAGTAATTTATCTAGATACTATTTCTGTTTGACGTTTTACTAACTCTGTAATGGATTCTATCGGGTATAGGCTTTAGCCAACACACTGAAGAAGAAGCTATTGAAAGAAGGACGGAAGCCATATGTGATTCCTGCTGGTGGATCCAACTCTCTGGGGACTTGGTATTTTTCTATATTATGTGTTATCTATACTCAACACAATTGCATCATGCTTTGCTGCCTACTCCATCCGTTCTAAATATAAGATATCTGAGAAATTGTGCAAGGCATATATATTATGAGGTAAAGAAAATAACCAATATAACCCTACATTGAGATACTTATCATGTATGTCTTACTGTACACTCATAAACATCTATGGTAATAGTAGGTATCGTGTATGTTGCCTGTTTAAACTGAGTTAATTTTATTTGGGACAAATTTTGTGTGCTTAGATATTTTATAATTCAGAACTCCCGGAGCACATTACACAGTTGCCCACTGTAATGCCAAAAAAATTTCTACCTTATTGTCTCCTGCAATATATAATTAGCATTATTATATGTCCAGAACACCTAGTGGATCTGAGGTGCCCTGCACTGAGGGCTGTATATATAATTTCATATATGGTGTGCTATAGTGAATTAGTGATTGGTTTGACAAATGCAGAATATATGGTGCAAGTAACAGAGAAGCACTTTGATTAGGGTGAAAAAATTGTAGCTAATGAATATTGATTCGACTACTGTCATGTTGAATGTAGACAACATAACACAACGTGAAGTGTCTTGGATACAGTGTTTGTAATGAGCTTCTTATTGATACGAACTCAATTCAGCATCTTCAAGACGTATTGCAACCTGATGTTTAAGAACTTCATTTATCTCTCGTAGGGGATACATTGAGGCAATAAGTGAGATAGAGCAGCAGGTTCAGGAATCTGCAAACAGCATTCAGTTCGATGATATTGTTGTTGCATCTGGCAGGTGCATATTTATTTCATCAATTAAAACCAACTATTTAATTTTGCCACTATTTATTCTTCGTTCGTTCACTAATTAATTTTCTATATTGTACCATTCCTAGCTACCAACAAATATATATGACTTATTTTATTTGTTAAATTCACTATCTACTCACATGTTGCAGTGGTGGAACCATTGCTGGGCTGGCTTTAGGAACAAGATTAAGCAGTTTAAATGCAAATGTATGTTCCGTGTTAATTTCTTATATTGTCCATCCAGTTTACACACTAATAATAATCATTCATTTTTGTAAGATAGGTCCATGCGTTCTCCATTTGGAATGATACTGGCTACCTCTATGATTGTGTTCAAACCCTGATTGAGGGACTTCAATCGGGTTTGAGTTCTCACGACATTGTCAGCATTAGAGACGTAAGCACTTTGATCATACACAATAATTATAAAACCCGTTTTGGTGCACATACTCAAACTATTGCATATTTTGTGTGTTTTCATGATCTGTTAAAGGATGAAAATTGGCGCCAACAAAATCACTTTAAAAACTAATATTTAAATAAAAATAGCCTATATTTATAAATTATATACACGGTTTTGTGTGCTGGCCATGCAACACCAATGGCATGGTGGGCCAATGGCCTGACTTAATCAGGCCGAAGCTGCAATCATGCCAAAGCCCATATACGAGACTCAGCCCAAGCTACATTGGTGTAACTTGTGAACGTTTAAGGATCAACTGTCCACCAACTCTGTCATATCTATATCTATACCTAATAATAAAGAGGCAAAACTTTCCGCCAAAACAAATCAACCAATAGTCCTTGGTGATTTGGCCTAGGTGATATATATATTTCTATATCTATACCTAATAATAAAGAGACAAAACTTTCCACCTATTTTTTTTTGGTTCACCTCTTTTTCATCCAACTAAGAGATCGATTCGGTTCCGTTTAGTTTTTCAAGCAAGAGAGCCAAATTCGCAATGAGTTCAGAATAGGAATCCAACTAAGAGATCGATTCGGTTCCATTTAGATATGTTTGAAAGAAAAAATATTTATCATGTCTGGATAGGAGTCCTAATCTCCATCTAATATAATACTAAGTTATAATATGACACTGATTCCTTTTTCAACTCACGGTCACATATCAAACTGTGTTCATCTTTATATATAAAATAATAGCAATACTATTTCACAAGGCGCTCCAGATCTTGCTTGTTACAGGTGCAAAAACCGTCGACTCTAAAAGCAAAACAAATCAACCAATGGTCCTTGGTGATTTGGCCAAGGTGATATATATTCATGATAAAAAATCTTCTAATGACCAACAGACGCAGATGTACATGGAATAAAGAAACAAAATTGGATTAGGGTAAAAAAGTCGGCCTTCTAATTGTCAATAGAAGCAGATAATACTTATTTGGAATAAAGAAAGAAAGTTGGGTTGGTGAAAAAAATCGGCCAATGGCCAATCGATTCCATTGTTGGCTCGTGAGGAAAAAAAGTGTCGATAGCCAATCGGACATGTATATATCGATAGAAAATGGACGTTGAACATATAATCCATATATCCTATCTTGTTTTCTTTTCTATTTTTCTAATAATAAAGAGACAAAAGAATCTGTTCATATTTTTTAGCCCATCTCTCTAACTATGGGAAAACAGATTTTTTTTCCAACCAACCTATGCCCAAAATAGTTGGAATAGCTCTTATCTAGCACAATAAATAGGCATACATATACATCTAAAGTTGATATGAAGTCTAAATTTCCTAAATTCTAGATGTATTAGGACCCGTGGCAACGCACGTGCATATTTCCTAGTAATTACATATGGCATGACAATATTAACTCTCACAAGGCCTAGAATATTTATTTTTTCATATTTTTTTTTAACATGCATGTCCAACCATTTCCTTTTCTAGCACTAGTACACAAAGCATTTGTCTTGACAAGGGGATTTATTTTCACTGGCGGTTTTGGCTTAGAGACGCCATTCGACAAGCTTTTAGAACCGCCCGTTGGAAAAGGGCTAGCACTAGCGGTTCCTTAAGAGAACCACCGAAAAAATAGCTTCATTTACAATGGCGGTTGACTTAAGGAACCGCAATTTCTATAATGAACATTTTCCTTTGGCGGTTCCCTTATGTCAACCGCCCGGTGAAAATGAAGCTATTTTCACGGGCGGTTTCCTTAAGTAACCGCTTTGTGATGATCCTCTCCTATATATACCCGCCTTCTTCCTCCCCACCACAGCCAACAGAACTGTAGCTCGACAAGTTCTTCCATGGAAGAGCTTTGGAGGTCCAGATTTCACTAAATACAAGGGGGAGGTTTTGCTCTTGATTTCTTCGGAGGAGGTGACTAAAAAGGTTAGTTTATATGTTTCTTGCCTCATTTCCCCCATTCTTGCTCAATCCCACCCACATTTGAGATCTAGGGTTTCACCTCATGTGAGAGAGAGAAGGGTAGCTAGGTTTTTTTTCTCCATAATTCTAGTCACTATTTTTCTAGGGTTTTCCTTTATTTAAATATTTAGTTATATTTAGTTTAATTAGCAATTAGTGATGTTTTTTAGTGGTGATTTTTTAATTATTGTTTCATTAAATTTTAGTTACTCTTATTTAATTATTAGTTAAAGTGTTATATTGATGCTTGCAATTTGTTTACTTAATTATGTACTTATGTTTTGTTTAATATAATATGTAGTTAAGTTTTTTTAAATCAAGTAGTAGTGAAGCTTTTATTAGTGTGCTAACCTGTGGATGGTCTGCTTATTGCTCTTTCCATGTGCTTATTTCGCGTTGTGGGATTTCTTTTTAATGAGTGGTTAAGTTCATCTTCTTGACAGGCTAAAGGATTAGGTTATGGGAAAAACACGGCCGACGAGCTCAAGTTTGTGAAAGACATAGCTGCAGCAACAGGCATTGTACTTGATCCAGTCTCTAGGTGAAAATTTATTTCCTTGCATTATATATTTTAGCAAAGTTTATACAGCCAGTGGCAAAGCTCCATCTAAATCATTGGTGTGTAATCAGGCCATAGCCTTCATCATCATAATTGCCTTAATAATACTCCTCACCTTCATTGGTGCGTAATCAGGCCATAGCCTTCATCATCATAATTGCCTTAATAATACTCCTCACCTTCATTGGTGTGTAATCTTCACTTCATAGCTATAGCTTTAGTTAGTAGGAGTATCAAGAAAGTTGGGACTAAAAAACAAAGGAAAAAGTCTAAAAAACAAACACGATTTCACTTTGATTGGTAGGTGTAGCTGATATCTTCCAATATGTTCAACCTCTATTTCAGAAGTCCCCTGAATTATTAGAATGGAAAAATAACACTTCACTCTTTCTCTTATAATTTGCTATTTGAATAAATATAAGAAACATCTATTGGAAATGATTTGGATTGCGGTTATGCTCCATGTCCAAAACAAGCAAATAATTAGTAGATATTAAGGGATAGTAGTTATTTTTTTGTGCATCATTGAGGGATCGATGTAGCTTGCAATCGTCAATATTGGCTTAATTGTTGGCCATTTATTATCTTCTCGACTGCGTGTTGATCATCCCTAACTATGTGGCAAATGCTAGATTTTGGGTTTGTAGTTCACGTAGATGAGGTGTTTAGACAGGAAGAGTAGGCATTTGTCATTGGTTAAAGCTTAAGTCATATTGTGTCTGTAGTGGAAGATTGAAACAGTTTTTACAGCCAAGAAATTTTGAGTAGTAATAATATTTTTCTTCCTTTTTGCTCAAACTTACTACAGCGGGAAGGCCGCACTTCAAATGCTAAAAGATATGTCTAATACCAACAAGTGGAAAGGGAGGAAAATACTATTTGTTCATACAGGTGGTCTTCTTGGGTTGTATGATAAGGTTGACCAGTTGTCTTGTTTCGTGGGAACCTGTCGCAGAATGTCACTTCAGGAACTTGCTACACTCTAAGATATTCTGACTTGTACAATGTCGTGTTCTGTAGCCTCCAAGGGAGACTCTAGTCTTCCACATATTTGGTTTGTCCTACTGTTTGGAACTATGAATGTAAAAACAATTGATTTTTCATATGTTGTGGTGCATTGATTAAATTTAAAAACAATTGATTTTTCATGTGTCGTGGTGCATTGATTAAATTTAAGAATAAAGCCTATATTTCTGCTATTATGTAATAAAGTGTATTTCATTTGTTCGTCACCAAAAAGATCATAGTGACAATGTAAACCATCAGGGCCATAGTCTTTATTACAATAATAATTGCCATAGTCCTCCTGACCTTCATGGTTGTAGTCTTCACCAGCATGGTCATAGCCATCCTCATCTTCATAGCTATACTCCATTGCACTAATGTTTCCCTATACACAAGATAATACAGTTGTAGTTAGCAATATCAAGAAATTTAGCAGTAAGAGAGCTAACGGATCTCATTTTGATTGCTATAGTTGATATATATGAACATTTGTTTAACTTCGTCTCAACCAACACTATCAAGGAGAAATGATAATATAATAACTTGACCAACACTATCATGGAGAAATGATAATATAACCCATCCTCCGATTCAGAGGTCACGTACATTGTTAGACATGTTAAGTGATCGTGGAAAAATGATAATATCACACTTTCTCTCATTTACTATGTGCTAGTTACAAAAGAATATTTTTCATGGAATCTTGGCGTTCGTCTATCCATATATGTGTATACTACCTAAAGGTAATATCTATATATAATATGTTCTATGTACTGATTGCACTGAGTTGAATGTATGAAGCTAACATGGTTTAGTTTTTCCGATTTCAATCATAAGTTTGCAACCATTTTACGACATTTCCAGTCCGTTATGTTTCTAGTGTCTCAACATATCTAATTTTTTCGGGTTCACGACTGCTTTTGCTAACTTCGTTTCCATTTAGTATGCCAACTTTGTTCCGTTTAGTAAAATGGGAAGTGAAAATTGAGTAGACCACGTTCTCCAAATTCATTGTGTTGGCGCTCTAAAAAGTTTTTGGTAATGTGATAACACTTTCTTAAAAATAAATTGGTACAATAGAAAAACTGGTAAAGTTGAGGCGCCCATGATGGAGCAGTGCAACAAAGAGGAATAGTTTTTGCTCCAACAATGAAAAAAATGGTTTTGGGTAGTATTTGTAATCTAGACAGAGTAATTGGGACAAATTTGTGATTGGAGGAAAAGGGCAGTTGGGTATATAGAGGAAAGAAAGCAAGAATGAAAGAAAGCAAGAATGAGCAGAGTACTTAACACCTCAGCCAGATGCCAGTAGTTGGTTCTGAATCCACTAGTCCCAATAGTTCAATCATCTAGTTAAATTGAAGTCCAACTCAACTGAGTACTTATAGCACCTGAGCAACTCAACTGAGTACTTATAGCACCTGAGCGAGACCATAGAGTTTTGTGACAAGGATAGACAAACATGTCTCTTCTCTCATATGTCTTTCCAATGCATCCCAGTCTCATATTAGAATCTACAAAATTATTTCTAGCATGCGACAGCTAGACTTGGCCTTGACAACCAACAGCATTATTGACGATGTAGAAATAACCTCACGGTTTCTAGTGTCGGGGCTTGTGGCATGAGGTAGTGATATATGTGTTCTGGGCAGTATGAGTTTTCTGCCTTCATTGTACAATACACAGGATTATTATGACAGATAAGTGCAGCTGGTGGAAGAAATATTACCCATCTAATATTAACTTCTAAATTTCATGACACAGAAGGCATGCTGTTATTATTAAGTACACATTTTTGTGGCGTATTGAAAAAATTTGGATGGATGATAGATCACAAATACTATACACAAGTAATTTGGTCTCATAAGGTAACCATCAGAATTAAAATAGTTTACTTCTATTGTACCAGAATCGACCAAATTATAAGAGCACAAACGCAAAAACAATCAACGAAGTAATTTATTTCGCTCTTGAGCCCATATAATCCCAGTAGCCCGGAAATCTCGAAGGATTTCAAACCAACAATCGTACCAATCAAGATCGAACGCAATCCAACATAACTTATCATTCGGTACATTAGAGTTCACAAATAAGTTCGCAAGTAGCATCACAAACCGAAGTACATAGTTATTACAACACAAGTTTAGAAGTAGCCAAAGCAACATAGTCTTGAAACCATCAGAGTACACCCATATTTAGTTCAAATACATGCCAGATTTGTAGTTCATCCCACAAAAAATATGATAAGATAGTAGAGTCGATCCTTGCCTGAGATCTAGTCATCATCCCCAGCGGGGTGAAGACACACCTTGCAGAAGCCATTGTAAAGGATATCATCTGCAACAAGAGGGGATAAACCCTGAGTACGAGAATATACTCAGCTAGACTTACCTATCATAAACCAGAATAAATGACACCAAGGATCATGCAAGGCTTACTTTGGTGGAGCTAGCTTGACTCATTTTTTACATAAAACCATATGTAGCATTAGAGGAATATTTTATTATACTAGCAGCAGCTTAATTTATTTTTAACCTTTTATCTAGATGAGCACCTATACTAAACAATCACTTAATTATAACAAGCATTAATAACCATATCCAGTTTAGTAGAGCTTTCATCAAGATAATCCTCAACATTAGAACCATCATTTTAGTGAGTTCTACGGTGCCATAGGCAATAGTCAAGTTCTCACTATCCGGGATAGACGATGATTCGAATCGATTCCAACTGAGCTTAGGGGGTATTTCCAACACACACCCAGACCGACCTAGCTAGGGTTGTCTTAGGTTATCCTTGGTACAACTCAGGCGCGGGTCCGGTTTATACGTCGGCAAGACCGGAGAGACGGTAGCCAGGATGTCTAAGCCATGTTAACCCAAGGACAACGCCAGGATCAGTTATACATGCTTGCCCCTGGTCTAGTATGCCGCTTCCCACGAATTGCCCAACCGTCTCCCGGGTTCCTGTCTTGAGTTGAGCTACTCGGCTTTGTGGTCAGACGCTCGGGTCCGGCCAACTATGTGTTGGGCTGTGTTCAACATGACCAAGAACGGACAACGCTTCCAGACCTTAGGCGACTCAGATAGGGTCCACTATCCCTACCCGGTCTTCTTTTATTTTAGCACGTGGTTCATTTTCTACGATAGCACATATAGCCAACCGTGACCAGAGGAGTAACCACCTATAGCTCGCGGATGATAGAAAATCATCCGACTTCTACCGGTCTAAGCATGGCTAAGCATTTGCATCGATCCTAACCTAAGACATAGGATTCAAGGTATAATATATATACTGGACAAGGATAGGATAAAATGCATCAAGTATCTCCTATCAACACCTATACGTAATACAATAAACAACATAAAGTACTCAATTGCATTTTATAAAAAGTGGGAGACTTAGAATGCTCCAGGGCTTGCCTTTCACGAAGGTGGATGGCTCGTGGTTAGGGCACTCAGTTAACTCTTTTTCGACAGAGTTGCTTTCGCCGGTGGGTTCCTCTTGCCTCTCCTCTATTGGGAACTCCTAGTCCCGGCTCCCGAACTCCAGCAGGGTCACCTCTTTGGTGAACCTATTGAATGCAATGCATAATGAGAATAACGAATGCAAGTGATGCTCATCCATTAAAATAAATATCAGCAGCAATACAGTAAACCTTTCACCTAGGGTATTGACTCTATTCAGATCACTTTAATTTACAGAGTAGGTGCATATCTCCTCACTAAAGGAACTCAAGTACTCACCAAGCAAGTCAAGGTGCAACTTTTCATCATTAGTTAAAGAATTAGAACCTGCACCTAACCAACTTATATTAATTAGCAAATCATCTACATGGTGTAGCTTCACATATATAAAGACAAGGAATCACTCCAACACAATTCAGCATTTCAGACCTACAGACAGCAGCTGAAAGAAATAGTTGTAACTTGAGTTCTATAACTCCAAATGATATGTAAGAAGATATTCTGGAAAGCTTCTGAAATTGTCTAAAACTCCTATTTAGACATCATAGACAGATTCATAAGTTAACAAGCCCAAATAATTAGGTTTCCCAGATCTGCCCAGAATTCCAAAGAACAGCACTTTCTAGAAACCTATCAAGATATAGCCATAACTCATAAACTACTCAACCAATTGCTCTCAAATTTTATCAAAAACTAGATAATGCAATTATCTAGCAACTTTCTATTTACCTTAAAGTCAGAAAACATCATCTAAAGCATGCAAAACCAAAAGTGCCACCAGCTGTCTAGAACATGCTTAAATTAGAGGATTAACTATTTATTCATGTTGAAACATGCAAATCAAGCTCTCCCAACTTAACCAAAAGTTAAAGTAGGACTAATGATTAATAGAGAACATGATGGTCCACCTTAAAACACTTAAAAAAAAATACCTTTTTCATTTAACCTAGCTAATTAAGGGTACCAATGAGCATGCTCATACAAAACATGATAAATAGAAGAACATTCAAGGCATTTAAACAACTTATTTAGTAAACTGCCATCCAACACATTGTTATATGCCAACCAATATTTTTCCGAGACATAGCATACTGAAACAAAGATAACCCCACTGGAATCATATTTTCAGCAGCATCCAGTAATTAGTTATGCATTTAACCATTTTCCAATGCATTAACAAAGATAAATACCTCAAGAAAAATTTACTGCAGAACATGCCATGTTTCATAATTTTAATAAAACCTAGACACTCAGAGGAAACTAATAAAATTGGAATTACCCAAAACAGTCCCACCTGTCGGCCAGAGGGAACAGGGGACGGCGACGTTGCTGCTCATCGGCGTTGACGTCTCCGGCGAGACCGACACCACCAACGTGCTCCCCCAAACTTAATGCGTCGATTTAGGTGGGATTGAGCCATGCGCATCGGCCGGAGATTGAGCCACGCACAAGCTCCAGTGCAGCAAGGCAAAATGAGCAAAGGGGTTAGGCACTAGGGTTGCTACGGCGGAGAGCTCTACTTGTGTGTGCGGCGGCAGTCCGGCGAGCGCACGGCGGCGGCATGCTCCGTTTCGGCAAGCCGGAACCGTAATCGTCCCAACCAACTGGAGCTGTGCAATCTACGGCTCAAGGTGACTCCGGTACACAAGATGGGAGGGAGAGAGATGGTCAGAGCTGTGCTAGCCACATCGAGCATGGAGCTCGGCGGCGCTCCGGTCATGGCGGACGACGGCGGAAATCACAATGCAGCCTCACCCGTGGGCAAACGACGGCCCTACAGGTGTCAAGTGGAGGAGGGCATCATGGTAGAGCTCTGGGCGTGGTTTGGTGGGTGGCGGTGCGGTGGTTGTGGAGTTGCATGCCGGCGAAGCTACGGCGGCGATGGCGTCGCCTCTCCCTTCTGCCAGAGAAAACATGGAGGAGGAGAGGGAGTGAGTGAGGGTGAGTGAGAGCCGGGGCGAGGGTGTGGCGATGTGGTGGCGATGACGACCTAACCGGTGGGCCCACCACCGGTGTATGGCCGCCAGATGGCGTGCGGCCTGCTGTGGTCGGCCACCGAGCAAGCCGTTTGAACGGCGTTGGCGCCGTTTCAGTCAAGCAAAAGGCCGACTGATGACCGATTTTCAACGATCATTGACTCCAAATCCATGCATGATTAGCAGAAACTCTATTACTAAAAGTTGTAGCCCTATAGATTATCTGCAACTTTACTTATAGGAGCTAAAGCTAGTTCGGCCTGGTTTGCAAGATACAAAGCAGTGAAGTACCCTAAATCGAAACTGAAACTTGGTTATGACTTCACCAAATTTTGCCGTTGCAAAACAGCACTGTTTTGGGCACTAATGTGCATTTTTTAGCACCTTAAGCACATTTTCATAACATACGCCTTAAACAAAGTTTGTTCTACATAAAATTCTCTACAACTTTTATCTAGGACTCAATGCCATGCAAAGTTCCTAGCCTACACTTTTGAAACAGTCAAGCAAAAGAGGTCTAGAAGGTACTCAATGTCAAACTAGCACCTAGGGACTTAATGAGGCAATTTGATCAACATGAGCATTGTTCCATGAAGTGTCCTAAGTATCAATAAACTACTGTAGAGCACATTTAACAACTTTACAAGTCATGGCATAGTATCACTCAAGCAAGACAAGCATAGAATGACCATAATATGACTTTAAACATGGAATTTGCATAATGACTTGTCATGCATATACATATATGAGATGAGGATGATGCTTATGGTCAGTTAATGCAAGTGTTTTAGTCAGCCCAACATCAGAGGTGTTACAGCCCTCCCCCCTTAAAGGAATCTCGTCCCAAGATTAGGTTCACGTACCATTGTGCGGCAAACATAGGACACACCTCTCTTAAGTAATATTCTCGTTCCCAGGTTGCATCCCAATCACTCTCGTTGTTCCAAGCAACCTTATGGAACCTGATCGCTCGATTGCGTGTAACTCTCTCTTTAGTATCAAGGACTTGTACTGGTCGCGCTTCACAAGTCAAATCAGATTTTAACTGTATGTCTTGTGCTTCCATTCCTTCTTCAGGTACTTGGTGACATTTGAGTTGGGACACATAAAAAACATCAAACACTGCACTCATCTTAGGTGGTAACTGGATTTTATATGCCACTTTGCCATTTTTCTCTATAATTTTGTAATGACCCACATATCTTGGAGCCAACTTCCGCTTAATTCCAAAGCGTTGTACTTTCTTCAGTGGTGATACCTTCAGGTATACATAGCCACTGACTTCATACTCAATGGGTCGTCTTCTTTTATCTGCATAACTTTTCTGCCGAGACTGAGCAGCTTTGATATGTTGCTGGATTACTCTAATTTTCTTCTCGGCATCCTGAATAAGATCAATACCATAATACCACTGCTCACTAGGTTCAACCCAATTCAATGGCGTCCGACATTTTTTTTTCCATACAAAGCTTCAAAATGAGCCACCTTGATACTCTCTTGGTAACTATTATTGTAAGAGAACTCGGCTAAGTGTAACCAATTCTCCCAAGATCCTCCCGCAGGCAGAACACATGCTCTCAATAAGTCTTCTAATATTTGAATCCTCCCGCAGGCAGAACACATGCTCTCAATAAGTCTTCTAATATTTGATTGACCCTTTATGTCTAACCAGAAGTTTGAGGATGGTAAGCAGAACTTCGAAGTTAAGTGGGTGCCGGAGTGCCTTGTGCATATGCTCCCAGAAGCGAGCGACAAACTGTGGGCCTCGATCACAAATAATGGTTCTCGGTACACCGTGGAGTCGATAAATTTGGGCCATGTATAACTCTGCGCACTGATGAGGCTTGATAGAAGTGCTAATTGGGATAAAATACTATTTATAAATCAAAATATTTTTAAAAAACTTAGTATTTTTCTAAAACTCCAAAAATACTTTATTCTCAATCCTAACCGCTAGCGCTACCATGGACCCCGTGTGCTAGCATTTCTCATGATTCTAGTGGCTGCTTTCTCTCTTCTCCCACGTCAACGTGTCGCTGCAACTAAGACCAGGTTGTAGCGACGCTGAGGAAGTGGCTCTGTGCATCGCTAGCTCTACTGCTCACGGGAGAGTAGTATGCTGGCACGCATAGCTGGAGAAGATCACGTGGCGCACCATCACTCGGCGAACAGTAGGCATGCCATTGCAGCCATTGGACGGAGCATGAAGGTGCCAGATGCGGAGATCAGCCATCCGGTGCTAATGGAGGTCGTGTGCAATCATGTACGCTTAGTATCGGTGGTTGTGTAGTGTAGCACCATCGTGCCGCTACGCATGACCAAGTAGACAGTACAATTGGATTGCATTGGCTTTTCTGGTGCATCCCAATCCCAATGTCATATTATACCATCCACGAAACTATTCTAACCCATATACTCTCGGCCTTGACATCCACCAACAATAAAGAAGTAGAAATGACTTCAGTTCACCAAGGTTCTAGTGCTGACGCTCCTGCCAGTGAGGCAGTGTCGTATATATATGTGTTGCTGTGATCAGGTGCATCCGTCGTCTATCCTAGTAGTACAACAATATTAATGTGCATGGGCATTGTGACAGATCGTGGCCGAAGCTAAAAAATATGAAGCGAGGAAAAACAATTCCATATAGGTTAATTAATTAAACATCTGATATGTAAACAGATTAATTAATAAACACGTGATTTTACATATCACATTTATAAAAAAATAGATTGCTGCTGTTACGTGTGTGGGGTCCTTTGACTATGAGCTGGGTCTAGCCAATGTTTCACACACACGGCCAAAGTGCTCACCACTTCACTAGCTAGTATCAATTCTTTCCTTACCATCCTCAATGAGCACTCAAGATATGCTCGATGTTGGCGATGATGGTGTGCTCGAGATCCATGCTCTTGCTGGCAACAATGGTGGACCACCAAGGAGTTTATCGAGTCCTTTCCATGCCATGCCCATGACCAGGGACCTGCTCTGATTTGTTTGATTCCTTCATAGGGGTTCATCAGTACGGGCTTATTGGTGAGCACTTGTTTCAAATTTCTCTCTGCTTCGAATTTTCTGTTGCTAATTCCAACAAGTCAGCCATTGCTGAAGCTTTGTTGTCGCAAGTCGCCTCGGGCTTTCCGAAGGAATACAATCACAGAAGTCGGATTGGATTCTTTCGCTCCTGTGTAATTAGTATCTAGCTACAGCATTTGAAAGGAAATGGATGGTTGTTTCATCCATTCCAGAGGATCTTCCTCAATTGCTTTCCTCCTTTTCTGCTTCCTTCTATGAAAATCGATCCTTTGAACCAAACGGGACTGTAGTGTAGGCTAAATCTGTTAGGCAAAAATAACTACGAGGACGGATTTCATCCCCTCATGTCCGCCGCTCATAATTCCTCCAACCTCCACCATGGCTTTCCCTTCCCCCTATGCTAGACACTAACAATGAGGATTATACCAGCACTAATGGATATGGCAACCAATGAGGTACACATACAGAACTCAGGCAACCTCCAAAGACAATGATTTAGTTCCGCATACACTCACTGATTCATCCAACTCTTCTCCCACACCGATGTCCGCTACTTTATACTTCATATTTGCGTACATTGGTCTACTCTGCAATGTTGCTTTTAGTTCTGGTGACGACAACAAGTGTAGGAGCTACTGCATCCATGGTTCTATCACACGTACGCCACGCATAACACAGAAGCAAGGATTAATTGGGCCGAAAAGCCCATAAAAGGAGAAGGACGGTAACGTGGGCTGCAACCACCCCAAACCCTAGGGGTGGGGGGCGCTGCCCTCCTCGTGGGACCCGTGTCCGCGTTCAGTTATCTTAATTGATATTTATTAGAGATATGTCAGGATATTAGGTAAATTTTTAAAAAAGAATGATCCGGTCGATAAGGTTCCTTGTCTTTTAGAGTCCAATTGGAACTATAAATATAGGGAAATTGTAATCGGATCAGTTAAGAAAGTAATTGGGGGTAATTCCCGTTATTCTCAATCTCTCGCTCGTCTGTCCTCTCTCCCTCCCCCGCACCACGCGGCCCCTGCCCGCCACTGCCGCCCCTGCCCGCCACCACTGTGCCAGCAACAGCACCGCCACCCTCTAGGGCTGCCACCCCCCCTCCCCCCCTGCTCCCTCCTTCCTCCTCCTCGATACTCTAGCCCAATCCAGCCTCCCCGCCACGTGTATTACATCAAGTAAGTTAAGAAAAATAGAGCAAGGAAAATTACCGTAACATATATTTTGTTTGCCAGAACCTCCTAATTCATTGACTCCTCGATGGTGGTTGCTAAATCAAGGTTGGTGACAGCCTATGCATTGAGAGCGCTCTGCATAGAGATTCGTATTCACTGTCGATGCTTTAGGTTGTTGTGTAGCTATGAATAAAAGGGAAATGTATTGTGGACTTTTGCCAAATTTGCTCACGTCAAGTGCTGTTTTTAATAGCCCAGATAGCCGACATTTATTTTTCTCTGTTCAGGCCCTTTTTGGATGCTTTATTTCAAACTGAATATTTTACATATGTAATTTAGTCTCAAAAAGGAAACAACAGAATGGAAATACTTTACACCTGTCCATCACATGGCTCTTTGGGTAATGAATGGCTTTTGCGTGCAGCTGAAATTTCCATCCTGATTTCAATAAAATCCATCCTAATTTCCACAGGTAGCAAGAGAGAGCCACAGGCAAGCAACCAATGCTCACAATGTAAAACTCAAAAATTAATTGAAGAGAAAACAAAACATAGCCGCACAAGCTCGGTGCCTGACTGTGTGGCCTTTCGATCGTCCTTGCATCCTCTTGGCTCTTGCCACAACAGCATGATGTCCGAGTGCACAGTGGATACTGATCTATCTCGTTGTACTCAAAACCAACTAGTGCCAGACCAAAGTCATGCTTGTTTGGGACTTCCTAGGAGCTTCTGAACCTGTCAGAGCCAAAAATCTTCCTAAGGCACTAGGACTAGCCCCACGCAGTCTTTTGCATGCAAGAAATAAAACACCACACAGGCAATGCCTGTCAGCAAGTAACAAATCAAGAAGAATTAGCTGTTGATGTAAATTGTTGCAATATAAATAAATAAATTCACTCATTTAATTGTATATCCGGCATTCAATTTATTTAACCTTTATGTATTTGCTCTAGAATGTTTGTCACTGTATATACTAGATGATACTGAAAGCTCGTGCACTCAGGCCTAGCACTTGCTACCTTTCATTGACACTTATCGCAGTGGTGGCAGCCTTGTGTTGACACACAAATTTGGTTTAAGATGTATTTCATGGAATTATCGAATAGCCAAATCACTCAAATTTGGTTTATAAATTTGATTAGCTTGGCTACAAAACAATGTTATTTAATTAAAGATGTTTGGCCGGCCGATTGATTGGTTCATTAGCTAGTGATGGTACTGATTAATTTGGCCACAAGCAAGGGAAGAGAGAAGAATGATTATGTGTGTACATGTGGTGAAGATGCGCTTGCAGGAGCTTCTATATATTGACCAAGACATGCACGAGATAACTATACAGGTTTTCTGAAATAGGCCAGACATGTTTACTGTTCGATCTGTCGTCTTACCTGTCTAGCGACTCCAAAGGAATTCTTGTCTGGTTTTTACAGAATTTGGCCATGAGCAATTTGGATTGGTAGGCAGGCGACAGCCATGAGCTTTGGCAAGTCTATCTACCCGCAGGATGTTAAAATTGAAGGGACCATGTTTGACGGCTCTTGCACCAACTTGGGTCCGAGTTGAATAGTGCTTCCTGGTCTGATTAACAATGTACAAACGATCAGATCAAATCAAAGGTATGCATGGATGGATCCTTCACTCGTACTCCTACGTGCATGTGCTGCATGCAAGTTGCAAGAAACAAAGGAAAGAGGAGAGACAGCCAAGCATACGTATTTGTCTTGCGCCGGTGCAAAAGAAAGGAAATATAATATTTTCCAATCTAGCATATTCATGGAATTTATTTAGAAAAATACTTTTTATATTATCATCAAAATAGCTGGCAGACGGGATTGGTTTCAAATTTGACCAAGCATGGCTAGCTATTTATTAGCTGCATTCAAACACTGTAAAATAAAAAAAAAATTTGAAAGACACATGGTATTTTTCTAAAACTCCAAAAGTAGTTTATTCTCAATCCTGACCGCTAGCGCTACCATTCCCACCGTTGTAGTGCCCTGCTTTCTCTTTCCTCCCACGCTAGCATGTCACAGCAACGATCACACGAGCTTGCAGTGACGGCGAGGAAATGGCTCTGTGCACCCCAAGCTCTGCTTCTCAGATATAGTATGCTGGTGCGAATTGCTGGAGAAGATGCAGACACACCACACACGGCACCAGCACCCAGCGAGCAGTAGTGGTGCGATTGCGGCCGCGCAGCACAGTGGATGAAGGTGCCAGATGAGGAGATCAGCCATTCGGCCCCAATGGAGGTCGTGTGGCACGCACTCTTAGTAGGTCGGTTGTGTAGCACCATCGTGCCCCTATGCGCGGCCAAGGATGTAGTACAATTGGATTGCATTGGATTTTCCGGTGGATCCCAATCCAATGTCATATTACCATCCATGAAAGTAATCTAGCCTGATCGACTGAGATGAAATGCTACATAAACTCAGTCTGGACAACCAGCAACAATGAACAAGTAGAAAGGACTTCACTTTTACTACGGTTCTAATTCTGAGGAACCACAAGTGAGAGGCAGGTGCATCCGTAGTCTGCCCTAATCTAATATAATAACTGTCAAATAAAATTTTGTATCAATTCTTCACCTTCCTGAATGAGTCCTCGATGAGAAGCAGAAATTGTTTCGTGTGGTGTATAAACGGATTGCACAATCAACTCCCGCTGTCCACTGTATAAACCATGCATCACGTGAGACGACAAATACTTAGTTGTCTTCATCTCTGCGGAACTACAGTATTATTCTACGTGACGTACTAGAAGAGCAAATGTCAGAACGCCAGCCTATGCATAAGACCTGCCGCACAGGCATCCTTAGACTTTGCATGGGTGTCATTGTATTATATAAGAAACCATAATATTAAGAACTTACAGTTATAGAATTCGTAAATGGGTAAAACTATGTATCTAGATATAATAATGTGTCTAGATACATAGCAAAATAGATGAACAAAAAAAGTCAAAGTGACTTACAATTTGGAACGGATGGAGTAAAACAAAAAAGCATGTATATATATATAGCGGAGAAACCAATGTGCTGTTTAAAGCATATATTGCGACAATTTACTTCTTCGACCAAAGGATTACAAAAAGCAAGAAAACTAAAAAAAAGGACAAGAGTCTTAGAAATGGAATGGATTGTCGAAGTAGAGGATCGGAAAAATCCAGGAAAATATGACGAGAGGTGTTTGGGATAAAGAAATCCATAGAACATGAATTAGAAAAAAAATCAAGGTGTTAAAAACCATTTTTAGTGCCCAACAACATATTATAACGAATAAACACATGTCATTTTACATATCACCTTTTTTTTCAAATTAGGCTGTTGTTCTTACTTGTAGGGTTATTTGACTATGAGCTGGGTCTAGCTAGCCACCGCTTCACACACACCATGTCCTTATCGACTCTTGGATCTACCTTCAATCTCCTCAATGAGCGCTTGAGATACGCTCATTGTTGGCAACGATGGTGTCCTCAAGATCCGCGCTCTTGTCGGTGATGATGGAGGACAAGGAACTCTTTGAGTCCCCCCATGCAATAGCCATGACCTAGCACTTGCTCGATGGATTTCATTGATTCCTTTCTTAGGAGTTCATCGGTTTGGGCTTATTTGTGAGCATTTGCTTCAAATTTTTCTCTGCTCTTATGAAGTCTTTGTTATATAAACTCGGTTTAACTTTATAAATTTTCTGTTGGTAACTCCAAAAAATCAGCCATTGCTGAAGCTATGTTTTTACAAGTTGCCTCGCGCTTCCACGAAGGAAGAGCAAACAAGAGGTTGGAGTGGATTCTTTTGTTCCCGTGAAATCAGTATCTAGCTACAGCATTTGAAAGCACCCTGGTCTCTTGGCCGGTGAGTATAGCCCACTGAGTGTATAGCCAACTGAGTGTGGGCATTTGAGTCCCAAGAGACTTCATTGTTTTGTCTTGTGCATCGTGCTATACAGACAATGGCACTGTTCCGGCATATACCTCAGCAGAGGGCACATGCACGCTGGCCTCCTATTTGTGTTCGAATAGAATACCCGAAGCACACCACTTGTAGCTAAACACCACTCTTTCTCTCATATGGCTTGTTCCGATGCATCCCAATCTCACAATAAAAATAACTATATTTTAGCATGGGACAGTTATACTTGGCCTTCAGAACCAGTAACCAATACCGAAGTAAGTAGAATGAGATTCAGGGTTCTAGTGCTGTGACACATTTGTATTTCCAGTTAATGCTTCACGTTCACACGCACGTTGTGCAGCGAGCTCTCTTGTAGCTATTATGAAAGGGAAATTTATAGTAGACCTTTGCCAAACCAGTTCACCTCAACTGCTTTTTTAGTAGCCCAGTTGCCCACATTTGTTTCTCGTTCTTCTGTCACTTTTTGGATGCTTTCAAATTAAATATTTTACATATGTAATTTGGTCTCACAATGGAACCATCAGAATGCAAATACTCAAATACTTTACACGTCAGGATCGCACATAGCTGTTTGGGTAATGAATGGCTTTTGTGTGCAGCTGAAAATACCATCCAGGTTATTGCAATAGAATCCATCGTAATTTCCACATGTAGCAAGAGAGAGCACAGGCAAGCAACTCACTCTCATAATGTAAAACTAAAAGATTGAGAAAAAGGAAACATAACAAGCTCGCGGCGCCTGGCTGTGCAGCCTTTGCTTCCTCTTGCCACACCAGCATGATGTCAGATTGCACAATGGATACTGCTCTAGCTTTGTTGTAGTACTCACAACCAACTAGTGCCAAATAAAAGCTCATGATCAGTTAAGGCCATGTTTTGTATGGGCTTCCTATGAGTTTTTGAACCAGTCAAAAGCCAAAAAGCTCCATATCACACTAGGACAACTAGTCCTTCGTGCGAAAGCAAAAAGTAAAACTCGACACAGGCACCTGCGTCGTCTCTCTCCGGGCATACTGGCGTCGGCGTCACCGTACCGGTGCCCCTAGCGGGAAGCATCTTCACCCTCTCCTCTTTGTATCGCCGCTACCGGAAGCTTGTTGTAATACCCGAGAATGCATAGCGAATACAGATTTTTTAATATGGATCAAGTGATTTTCATTTTAGCAAAAGGTTATCAGAGTTAAGGAGAAACCAAAAATTTGACTTTTGATCAATTGTTTTAATGGAGTAACGGAGATTATCAATGAGTAGAGCTCGTCAAAGCTTTTAGTTTAACTACTTATATATAATATTCCAAGTTTAGATCACAAAGTTATACGTCTTGCAAATTTTGGGAAAAACGAAAAAAAAATCTGTTACTGTAGCTATACTACAGTACCCGAGATGCGGTCCTGGCTGCTGCCTCCTTTGTCTCCTGTTGCCTTTCCGTTCTCTTAAACAGCCACCTCTTCCCAACACGATAAGGAAGGAAGGAAGGGAGAAGGCAGAAGGGAAAAGGCAGAAGAAGAGAAGGTTAGGCCTTGCCATCAGTCGCCACTGTCATTCTTGTCATCCGTGGTGCCATTCTCTTTGGTCTATGGTTAAATATCATCCTCTCTCTAGTTTTCCTCATGTTTTTTTTTTTTTTTTTTTTTTTTTTGCCCTCGCTGACCTTGATAAACATATCATGATTCACCATAGAATAGTTTAGATTGCCATGAGGTGGAGAAGAGGAAGGAAAGGTGGATCAAAGGGATCTTATCCACGTGCTCCGTGTGACCTATGTGAGATGCAAATACTAGTCCACTTTCTTCGATGAAGATTTGTGCATTGATTCATCGGATAAAAAGGTATTTAATTAGTTGGAGTAGATCCTAAAATTCATGAAATTAATTTTCATCCTTGTTTTGAAATATTGTCAGATTCAATTTCTATTTGTTATTGTTTTCAGGTACCTTGATGGTATTAAAAATTTTGACACGGTACACAAAGTTTTAGAGGACTTCAATACCTCTCTTTTGACACTAATATCACTCCCATAGCCTCTGTATTTTGGAAGATATCGTCGTTTAAAAAGTGGACAGTTTTTTTAGTGAAGAGAATCTGGATAGTTTTAGATCCATTCATTTTTTGCCCTCATATTGTCGAATTTAAATTTACAATCTAAATTAAAGTTGTGGGGTTTTTCCTAAGATTTTCATATTTTCTTATAACACATTTTTTGGATGAGTATATCTACGGTTATGAATTTTATAATCTTGTTGTCTTATTCTGACCGATAGAAAAGTTCAGATAAATTCGGAGGATATTTAGGCTATTTTGTTTAATGTTTATGAAAAGGATAAGGTACGTACAATGCTGCTGTCATGGTTGGTAGCGAGACATTATAGTGTGCAACTTGAATTTGTTTTGTTAGTATGATGGCATGTTGGTACTAAGAATTGCTTGTAATCAGGTGATGCACTTCGGATTGTGCTTAGCTCTTATTTTTTATCTTCGGTGGAGAGTAAACGTGGCGCTGTTCGAATTGTCTCCACAATATTCTTTGTCTTTCACAAAAGCCAGATAATTTGAGTTGGAAGTTCCTGAAGTATATACACTGCAATCTTTGCATTTGCACTCTCTGTTAATATGCATTTGAAGAAACTATAGCTATATTGGTGCGGTAAGTATCATTGCAACAACACACATTGATAGCAATGTGGTTGTAGCCCTCACTCCTTTTCCTTGGCATGTGTGGGTATTAGAAGTGAAGCCATGCATTACATTGCATTATTCGCATTTGCGTCGCATTGCACCGCATCAATTACAGTTGCATTTTGATGTATATATATATATATATTTCTTTGAAGAAATTGAAGTAACTTTTATATTGATGTATATATTACATCAATTTATCTTACATTATGCCATTTAAGTTTAATATTTATAAATAACTTAGTTAAGACAGTTTGCTTACTGAGGATTTCCATAAACCTCATATGTTTGTTCTTCAATCTTAGGTATATGAGCTTAATGGATGCTTGGCGGGATGAGAGTAGCAACACGAGTGCACACTTGTTCGCATATAATTGAAACAAGCACTTTTGTTGAAACAATTTAGTTAGTTGTTTGAGTCTGACTTTGTAATAAACACCTGAGACTTGATGGTTATCTTTGAAGGTGTCTTTGTCTATGTCATCGAAGAAGACTTAATTTTATATTCAATTTAAATGACGTTTGTTGCTTCCGCATACTTAGTTGTTATGTTCTTTGTGTTAAGAGTGTGGTAATTCTCTAGAAAAAATTGTTGTCTTCCTTCTGGGTTGTTACACTCATCGCATCTATGCATGCATTATTGAGCTGCGACCATGGTGGATAAATCAATGAAAATTAAGATACATGACAGCCTATGTAACAACCCAGCACAACTAGTCACTATAGGAGGCGCCGGCTTTTCTGAGTGTCAATTTCTTTTCTAAGGCATAACGAGCAGAGTGCACAATGCTGACATTTGGGGCATGCATGATTGCCCAGCTAGCTTGCCTTGCTTCACCAGCACAAGCGTGAGCTACAAGAAGCTTGCCAAGCCAGGGCCGAGCCGATTTGGCTCTCTCACCTTGGCAAGGCAAGCAGGGTAGGAATCTCGCCTGTACAGCCTTGGAGAAAACCTCACTCAAATTTGGGCGAGGTTAAACAGTACAGAGCAATGATACCATGTGCGCCATTGGGTTCCCTGATGCTTCACATTCCCATACATATTGTGCACCGAGTTCTCCTCCGGTAC
Organism: Chrysopogon serrulatus; assembly: GCA_015844335.1. Classification (NCBI taxonomy): domain Eukaryota; kingdom Viridiplantae; phylum Streptophyta; class Magnoliopsida; order Poales; family Poaceae; genus Chrysopogon; species Chrysopogon serrulatus. The sequence goes on along the minus strand of JADLZL010007827.1, from coordinate 64,237 downwards.
TATTGAGGAAGTAATACATATAGTAGGGAAATGCATATACGACCATATGTACAATGAGCTCACCTCATGACTTTAAATAGGCCTGCTTCCTCTATTTTGACGACAAGTGTACGTCTTCTTCCTAGAAAAATAAAACTTTTGTAAGCAGCAATTGATTTCTATCGTGTGAAATCAGATTGCATTATTTGCCAATCAACAACAAATGTCCGAGGCCGTAGATCCATCATCACAAACAAACACTCGCTCGTTAGGCACTATTTGGATACTGTAGTATTAGGAAACCAAAATTTCAAGAAAAGACAACAGTTTAGCAATATTATGGGTTTTAAAACCATAAAGTTTTTTTGAATCCAAATAAACACTTTGGTACACTGAAACCGAAGTATTTACAAAACCGTGGTAATTTTCTGAGACTCCAAAATACTTCGTTGTGAGCCACGACAGAGCACTAGCTATGATGGATCCCCTGTCCTTCACATTGGCCCACTGGAGTGAGCACCTTTCTCCGATGTCGCTCAGGACATCACTGCGACGCTACTGCTGGCCTGCAGTGACGTCGAGGAGGTGCAGACCATCACGAGCTCTGTTGCGCACGAGACTAAGCAGGAGTGTGTTTGCTAGAGAAAATTGGGACAGAGCTCCAACTTTCGCCGACCAGTAGAGGTACCATCACAGTGGCAATGCAGTGCATGAAGGCGTGATATCGACGTGAAGAGCAGCAAGGCCGCACATATGGAGGTCGTGCGGCACAATGTCATACCTGCAAAGGTGATGTGGTGCCATCGTGCAGCTACGCGCCATCATGGAGGTTGTACAATTAGATTGCATTGGTTTTCTGACGTGTCCCAATCCCAATTTCATATTACCATCTGCAAAACTATTCTAAGTGTGTGTGTATATATATATATATATTATATATATATATATATATATATATAAGGTTTTCCTACTCCCGGGAGTAGTTACTCCCACCAAAATATATACACCATCGAGGCTCCCGCAAGTTAGACGATGGTTAGCGGGCTGGGAAACATGACCCGTTTAGACTTTAGACGGCGGCAATACAACCGATTGTATTTTTCTGGATGTATGACCGTGAAAACCGGATCAGATTGACGCTGCTTTGTTATGTACCTATAGGCACGTTAGTACGTCTTCATACATGCGGCTCCAGGTATGTGTCGATACATGCGTATGTCCATATATATATGTACGGTAGTATACGTTCATACTTATATTTATTATTAAAGTATGTCCATATACCAATGGATTTATTAGTAAAGTATGTCCATATACCAATGGAAGGAGTATAATAATGTTATTTTTAAGAGGAGTACGTGTGCATACTATTTTTATATGAGTATGTTTCCATCCAAAATAATAAAAGCATATATTCTTTTTTCGTTGACGAAATGAAAGGCAGCATATATGTAGGGGTACTATGTATGTATATATACATACTATTTGAGAAGAGTATGTGTGTACGTATACGAAGGAAGACGCTACAATTCATCTGTATGTAGTCACATTTCAACAATGGGGTATGCGTACATACGTACTAGTTAGGAATTGAAAATTAAAGTTATACAATACTAGTACAATCTTATATGAGAAAATACCAGAGAACTGTATCCACCATCGATCATCACACCATCATCGATGATCTTGTGTAATCCTCACGTTGCCCAGATGAAAAACGAAGGCTGTACAAGCATTTCATCACATGATCCTTTCGGCGACCACACCTCCATTCCAGTTTCAGTCCATGAAAGAAGGGCTCGGCCATGCAACCTTACGCAAGTTCTAATGACCCAGTCGAGATTAAGATCAGAAGCCAATGCAAATCACCTTGCCCATAGCACGTACTACACCGTCCCGGAATAATTATCGTTTTCGATTTTCGTGCCGCAAGTTTGACTCGATTTATAGAAAATACGTGCAATATTTATATCTCCGAATAATTTTGTTAAAAAACTAGATTTAAAGATCTTTCCGATGATACTAATTATGATACTAATCGATAATATTTATTATTTATAAAAATTGCCGGCATTTGTTTCTCGGGAAGCGAAAACGACAGTTATTTTTGGACGGAGGGAGTACGTCGCGTATCAACCAAATGCTGGGCACAAATAAATAATAGCAGTGTGAAAACTTGTGATTCAGAATCAGCAAATTAGTAGTGTTCTTTCAGAATCAGCAAATTAGTAGAGTGTTCTAGAACCTCGCTACTCCAAAATATTTATGGGAAACTAGTGGTGGAAAACAATCAGTGTTTCAAAATATTTATGGGATCTGAATCCATCATAACAACCACATAAAATTAAAGCTTCCAATTTGAGGACTCAAGAAATCTGTTCAAGGAGGCATACCGAGAAAAAGAGGGAATGACCACCGCAGGTCCGGCTGGATCTCCGTTACGATCCAGTAGAGGTGATCAAGGACGACGGGGATGTCCTACCGCCGGAGGAGGAAGATAAGCGCAGTCCGAGGTGGTGGAGGAAGGATGGCCTAGATGGATCTGGACCGCGCGTGGCGTCGTTCGGCGGAGAGAACAGGGAGACGCATGCAGCCCAGTCGGCGGCCACCCTGCTTCCGATTCATGCAGCGCCGTAGGCTGCCGGCGTCGCCTTGCTTCCTTGCCGTGAGGCAGTGTGTGCTCAGCGCGTCGCAGCCTCGCAGGCAACGAGACGAATGGTGCAGAATTAGATGAGAACAAAGGCTGATGAAGCAGATATCTCGGAACAGAAATGAATTTTGAATGGAGCCGTACCTATCTCATCCAACAAGTCGACCTGAGAAATAATTTATAATAATGATTAAAAAAATCATTTACTCGGTGGATGACTAGTAGTATGCGCGAAAACCGTATACGTATACATGCTTTATTGGGTTTACTCCTCCGTGACCCGCTAAGAGAAGCTGGAACACGTGGCCACGCAAGGCATAGTTACAAGGAGGGAGTAGTTACTCCCTAGGGATAGGATGGAATTTTCCTATATATATTTATATATATATATATATATATATGCAATGATCCTATTTATATACACATACATATCAGACATGCTCCACCATTTCAATAACCAGTTCTTTACAAGCCTTTTAGATACAAGTTATACTACACAATGTGTTATCAGCTGTGGACCATTGTTTACAAGGTACAAGCGATGTCCTTAATGAGCTCAAAGACAAAAAAAAAAAAAATTAATTAAGCAGGGCTCCATCTAGAGCAGCTGATCTGATCAATGGTTGGCACCAGTCTTTGCACTTGCCTGTCATGCTCGTGTCCTGTTGTTCTTTGCAGCTCTCGCTTGTTAGCACCAGTCTCTACAGCTCTCACTTGCCTTAAAGAATATAAAAACATCCATTATAAGAAGAAAGACAAGGCAAGCTCCCAAAAACTGATTAGATAAGCTCCTGTTGAAGCTCTGTACTGAAACTTTGAAACACATTGCAACAAATCTATTGCTACTCTGGATTATAGAAGTAGAACAGCTGCTTTGGATTATAGGAGTTTTAGAAATAGAACAGCTACAAGAACTAGAAAAAAAAGCAACAAGAGCTCTTAAGTCACAAGCTGACAGGTTACTCCCAAAACTGTAAACTAGCTGTAGCAGTTGGACTCAACTATTGTATAGAAATCAAATGAATGCCCAAAACAAGAGGAAAAAGAGAATGAGCACGCCAACTAGACAGAAGTCACATTGAATGATAAATAGACAAGCAGCTCCTATGAGAAATTTCCAAAAAACAAACTAAAAGGATGTGGTCTCATCATTCAAGATTATTTGATAACTGAAATCTAAAATTAACTGTACACTAGTAGTTGTTTTCAGAAATGCAAGTGTACATCTAATTTGCTTTTGAAGATTTACATTTCTCGTGTCATGCCATTTTTACACATGTTGCCTAGTTAAATAGCAACATGTCTATATGCTTCGACATGCAAGAAAGCTACAGAAGGTGGTCCCACAACACATTTAAGATCTACACAGTAAACATGCATTACCTCTTCATCACAGGTTCATCCATGACAAAACACAACAAACAACTGAAATAGCCTGTTACCTTAGCAACTGTATTGCCGGCAAAGCCAAGCTAAGTGGAAATGCTCTCCAAGTGCTTTCTCCATGGCTTCTTAATTGATCAAACTGAACCAGATCATTTAAGTAGAAGGAAATCTGCCAGGAGCTTCAAGACATAAAGAGCAGGGCTATTTAACTGATTAACATGGTCAATGTTTAAAGCTAATATGTCCATCATTTAAAAACTGACTCTGAGATGTAAGATGGAGATACTTTCTCCTCCACGCCGAGTTCACTGACCTGCAATTTTACAATAGTGATCAATGAAAGTAGCCTTCTTAATTTAGTCAAACAAGAACATTTAAAAGACAAGGCACCATTATCGTGCTGGTGATATACAATTGGTATATACAGCCTAACCATTTACACTATTTAGCCAAATATTGCTATTTTGACTACTGATGAGAGGATCCAATGATCCATAACTGCAGACTAAAGGGAAAAAGAAGAGTACAAGTGGAAGGCATCAAATAGAACACATTTGCAAATATATTATTAATACTCAACTTCATTTTTAAGAGCAAAGTTCTATTTTTCGCTTTTAGATGTACATGGTAGATCTCGGTAGTGATAATTTACACACAAGGAAAAATGACAGTGATAATATACAACTAATTCCCCAACTCAGTGGATTTGTCTCCCCTGCCACAAATAACCAGTTAACCACTATGAAGATAAAATGTAACTATCATTTTTTTTAAGCCAGCAATTATCAATATATTAGATCGATAACCCACTACCCAGAAGCGTAATTTTCTGTGTCATCATACAACAGACTGGAAGGGTAGTTTTTTTTTTTTTATCTAGCATCATATTGATCAAAATTTCAGCTGTACCAGTGATACATATATACCCTTTAAAAAAGCATATGACCTAAAACTCAACTTGGGACATGCTCCTGTACCCCAGGTCTTCCTTTCCAGGTACAAATCAAGTTGAAACTCCAAGTATTAACCAAAAAATATCTGGAGATATAGAACAAAGTTTTCAGAAATAGATTTCTGAACTTGAACCACCAGCAATTAGAAAAAAACAGGAGTTCCGATAGCATTATGCTATTGTCAATGATTATGAAAAATAGCACCTTCACTGTTATTATTAATAGGACAGCCCTACTGTCAATGAATATGAAAATAAGATAGTGCAGCAAAATTTCCGTCAAATCTATCATGACAGTTCTAGGTGCCACTATAAAGCAACACAGAAAAAAGATAGTGCTGCGTGCCACTATAAAACAACAGAGCAAAAAGACAATGCACTAACTATAAAGGCTCACAGAAGCACTAGCCACTAAAGCACTTACCATAGCGTACACATGAGTTAATCCAGGCTGTTTAAGAATCCAAGTCCAAGATTAGAAGTACCTTGGGGTCGAAGCAAATCGATAAGTAGGGACTGGGCCAGCATTTAGATAATCACCTGTAAAAGAGGCATATAAACTGTCACATATACAGTCCTCAACATTTCTGCTGAACTAAATTAACTAAATTGTAGACACACCATGTGCCTGAGATATAATCTAATTAACCAAATTAAATAGCCACTGTACACCTCTCATTTGCAAGAGCTATACTAAATAATCAGAGAAGTTAAGAAATCAGTAGAAGCATAAAGGATCCATCCACTTATTTGTAAACTCTAGAGATCATAAAAAGTTAATATATACACAGACTCACAAGCATAAAGACCTAGAAAATTATTTGTAATATAAGTTGTTTTGATAAACAATTCTGAGATGATGGCTCATAGATTAAACCATACAACTGGGAAGTCAACTGCAGTACAGCACCCACAACAGTTTGTAGATAGCTCACCATTTTGATGTGGAACTGGATTCAACTGCAGTACAGCAACCACAACACTAAGAAGTCAGCAAGATCTATCACCTGTACATAACCTCCAATAGGAGAAATAGAAGTGGGAAGCAAAGCTAGACACAGGGTATTTGGTCAGAAATACTGATTATCCTGAATTCTTTAGAGCTGTCAATGCAATAAGTTAACTGATAGAATATATATTCTATTTGGCAACCTCGAATAACCTGAAAAAACAAGGTAGATGTTCTTGTAAAAGTTCTGAGCTACCACAAACCAAGTACTGAGTCAACTTTTGTAGTGTGCTTCCTGCACTCCTTGTTCTTGCAGTAGGTCTTCTTGGTCTTATGAACATTCACCTGTATAACATGTGAAACAAATAGCACAAAAGCATTAACCATTTGAAAAAAATAATCAGGTAACAAGTCTAGTTATGCCTCACGCAATAGATAATTTTTACATGGGATCACCACTTCATTTTCATCTGAGTTGAGCATATACGATTGTCTCCATATGAATACATGGCATGTATGCTTACTCCTAAAATAGGAAATAAATTGAACAGAGGTGCATGTGTGCTACTGCCTACTGGCATCTATCAGCCAAACATTAAAATGAAGGCATCCACATATAAGAATGCAGAGCAGTAAATAGCTCAAAGATGGACTGAAAAACTAATATAACATTCAAAAAATAGCCTGATATGACATTGCAAAAATAACAGACTAAGGCAAGCAAGAAATAAAAGCTTATTCGCTATTAATCTGATGATTACAAACTAAGGAGAGCTAATATTTACATGCTGCCTGTAAGAAGATAAGTTGTTGCATTCTTTCCACTACGGTAAATCTGAATACATATTCCTACACATGCCTATGTAAACAGAGCAAATAGAGATGGACAGCTGTGCCTATGTAAATCTAAGTTTTCATGATCCATTGTACAGAAAAAGAGACAAGTGGGATATTGCCAAAGATGATTCCAAACATTGACAAACAAAATAGGGGTTTGCTATTCCAAGCTATGACAGAATAGGGGTTATGCTATATAGGATGATGAATTCAGTGTTGTAAACCTTGATCGTTGCAACCTTAGTTTACATAGTCATGTATACTTTTTGTACTGCCAGTCTAACACACATGAAAACAAGAGAATATATTTATATTTGGCACTCGACTATAAGATACTACAGATATATGTACTTAAGCTTCAGACTTGTCATAAGCCCATATATTCCTCAACGCACAAATAGATTAAATATCCACACATACATATGCACCATGCAGACCTGTACTCCCAGTTATGTTAGTATATAAGGTTACACCAACAGTCATTTTCTAAGATCAGATATATTGCAGAGTGGCAAGCGCATTATTCACCTGAAAAGCTAGCTGACCTTTAACCATTGGGTTTGGCATCTTTACTCCGGTGATTAGCTCCAAAGCACGACCTGTAAAATCCACACGCACTGCAGTCTAAATGAGCAATTGCGACCTGTCCATTTCATCAAACACCATGACAACACTGCAGCAAGCGAAAAAGGGAAGAATATCTTGCGTGCAACATGACACAGACCTTTTCGATGCCAGCATGCACGGCAGTGGCCTCGCCTAGCCGCCTGAGCCCTGGAGCGCGGCGACGCAGCTCCTCCTCCGCACGGGTTCGTGTCAGTAGCACCGCCGGCGCGTCCTACAGTTCCCGCACCTGCTCCTCCGCGCGTGTAGCCTCCACTTCTGTGTCGTCCTCCCCGCCCCCTCCGTTCCTTTCCTCCTTCCCCATCCCTCTCTCCTCTGCTTGCCTCGCCCCCCTCCCCACCCCCCTTCCCTAGGCGCCGCCGTCGGAGGATGTGGTGAAGGGAGCGGAGCCGCCAGATCTAGAGAAGGGAGGTGGCGCCGACCAGGTCTAGAGGAGGGAGGTGGCGCCGGCTAGATTTGGATGGAGGGAGGTGTTGCCGGCCAGATCTGGATAGATGGAGGCGGCACCGGCGTACGAGAGGAGAGACAGAGGTGGCGGAGGAGAGGCCGGTCGGCGAGAGAGAGGAGAGAGGGAGGGGAACGGGCGGACGGGAACGGGTAAGGCCGTGAGGGCAGGAGACTGGAGTTCGGACTTCTCTCTCTCTCTCCCCCCCACAGGCCCAGCGGCGGGCTATGCGGGTGCAGGGCGCTTAAACGGGCCAGGCCAAAATAGGTATAGTCTTTGCCAACGCGACATTTTTCGGCCAGGTGATTTGTGACGCGGCTCAAGAAAATGAGTCACAGATATATGTATATATCAGTGACGCGTCTACACAACACGCGTCACATTCCTTATCAGTGACGCGTCTAGTTCACCCGTGTCACCAATATGTCCATATATTTGTGACGCGCCTGGCCATTACGCGTCACAGATTATATCAGTGACGCGTTTTGTTTGCAAGTGTCACTGATGTATTGTTATTAGTGACGCGTACCATTACTGGAGCTTCGGCATCAACTAATTAGTGACGCGTATCGTTAACCCGCGTCACTAATATTCTATCAGTGACGCGTTTCTTTTCTAAGTCACTAATGGTGATGTCACTGATAAGCTTTTCTGGTATAGTGTGTAAAAAATGGTCTGTGTACTAGTGCGCTATTGATACTCTGTAGGTTGAGGTCAGTCTAAAAGAACTTTTCACATAGGGCATAGAAATCTCCTTTGATGATATACCAACATTTCTTGAGGAAGAGCCCATTGAATCCATGTGGACCCGGTGCCTTGTCAGCAGGCATTCTTCTGACTATAGCATCAATTTCCTCGGTGGTGAAGGGTTCTGTCAGAAAGTGTAGGATATCAATTTGTGGCTAATAAATAGATCATATATTGTTGAGAGGGACATATATATATATAGTTTCAAACTATGTGTGGTCATCGTGGCATCCAATAAGATTTAGGCTCCGATCGACTACTGAAGTAATTTATCACGTAGGGATAATATATAAGTTTGGAGCTACAAACTGCTTTCACTTCACCGACGAGAGAGCCTGCACAGTGTGTTTACTACAGGTTGCAAATTATGCATGTGCAGTAGCATGTCCTTTTAGTTACAACCTAGCTAGAAAAAACTGGAAAGGGAGTCAAAAATGCATCTCTTGCAACTTGAATGAGTCTATACAACACTTATTCCTTGACTGCCCCCATGCCAAAATGATTTGGAGGATTATCTGGTTCGCTTCTAGTTTAAACCAACCGAGGTCGATACGCCACATGTTTAATACGTGGCTTAGTGGTCACGATCAAAAGACCAAGGGACTGATCTGGGTGGGGATTGCTGCTGTATGTTGGGCTATCTAGAGATGCCGTAATGATGTTATTTTCAACAAATTGAAAACTAATTCGATGATGCAGGTTATTTTCAGGGGAGCGTATTGGATGCGCTCCTAGGCTCCGTTGCAGCGTGATGACCATGCCAAGGCGATCCTCTCCTTAATGAGCAAGAGATTAGAGATAATTGCTTTAGAGATTTCAAATAGAGGCTGGAAGCAGTTATATCGTCTGCTTTAGTATCTGAGTCTATGTCGAGACTATTGTCATTCCTTTTCATTAGCACTCTTTGTAATAATTGGCTGTGTACACCCATGGGTGTAGAGGTCGGATGTTTTTATCCATTATCTAAAAAAAATGTCCTTTTAGTTCACTCCCTGATCTCCGGAAGCTACTGTTAGTTCATTCTTTTACTTCAATAACTGTACAGTACAAATAATATATAATTGTCTTATACGTACGTCAGAACAGACAAGCCTATAAAATTGTACTTCTATGTACAAGCTTAAGCACGAATATGTAGCATAGTTTCAGGACCCTTATTTGGTTGTGTTGTGACAAGCCAAGCTACTGTAGGTTGGGTGAGAGCCATGTAGACGAGTTGCTTTATGGTACTAGGAGGCTCGTTGTAACAAGACAAGCAACTGCACGCTACTCCCTCTGTCCTCACTAGAAAAGCGTATTTGTGAGAGGGGTATGATTTTTTAACGACAAACTCCATGGGACGGAGGGAGTATGTCATGAAGCAAAATACACGCAGCTATGAAAGAGCATCTTCACTCAACCTCGATGTTTTGTGGCTTCCTTATGCTTCACAATTCTTAATATACTTCTCAATCCTAAATGTACTATTTTTATAGCTATAAATTAAATAGTATATTAAGGATTGAGAAGTATATTCAGAATTGTGAAGCATGAGGAAGCCACAAAACCTCGAGGTTGTCATGACATACTCCTCCATCTATGTGCAACACACCATCTGCATTATAAAATGTGCCCTTGCGGGGAATGAAGCAAGACCGTCTGCTGCAGGCTGCATTTGTAGAGGTGGCTACAGATGTTCTACAAAGATGGCTGGGTCACACTATACAGCTCTGACATTCACTGCCAGTTCGTGGCTCCAACCGTCAAAGATAGGAAAACTGGTATATCAATCCCCGTCCATGGCTTGAGGCGGCATTGATGGGATGTGTACTATATATCATTGCTGCTTCATAGCTTGAACTAAAAGAAAAAAGAATAGTAACCTTTCATATGAAATTAGATTGAGATAATCTGTATATCAAAATTTGTTGAGTTTAAAGATCTAGAACATTGTAGTTGACAACTTTTTAATTTGAGGTAATTTATGAGTTCAAATATTCAATATAAGTTCATTATCAGATTCAACATGATTAGCGATGTCAAATGGAGACCAAGTCAAAATAAAAAAAGTCTTTTAGAGACTGTTTTAACATTTAATATTCTTGATTTCATTCACACATAATTAGTTGTCCTCAAAATAAAGAGATGTAGGAACATGCTGAACCTGCACAATACCAAGGGCCACATGCTCTCAAACAAAATGGAGATCGATGTCCACATGTTTTGGTCCTTTGAGGACAAATACACGATACTGACGTTATCACAATATACAAGTGTGGCACGTGTTAGTGGACAGCGAAGTTTTGCTGCTGAATCAAGCAAGCTTTGGCCACGGCATTAGCAACTCCCCTATATTCAGCCACACCATCAGCCTCATGATCTTTCCGGCACTGTGGTATCTCTTAAAAACCAGCTACGTACAAATTCCTTTCTTAATTGAGGTGATTATCACTATGTGTTGGTCTATTTGGACAACCATGAATGATGCCATCTTTTAGCATTTGCAACCCTCAGTTCAATACTCCATGTGGAATTGAGGATCTTAGGCAAAGAGTTTGCTCAAGTCATATTTATGGCAAAACAAAATTTTGAACCCCTCATTACTCAATGGCTAGAAGGCTATGTGTAATTTTGCTTGTTTTCTTTTCACCTTTATCGTAAACTCTATGTAACCTCCTTTTGTTAGTTTCAAAAAGAAGCCCAGTAGGATCATACACTCATGTTATGTTGGCTAGGTCGAGTTTGGCCAAATCTGAGGTAAACTTATGAAACATGTAGATTTTAGAGCCCTGGGGATAAGATCATGCCACCCCATAAATATAAAGGAGTCACCGCAAATTGTGGTATTCATTAACTAACAAGATGATCAATCTAATTATTTTACTCTTTTACAATATTTATTTATCCCTTAATCCTACTTTTCCATCTTCATTATTCTATTGTGTTGCATTTTTAATGATGAGATTTTTTTTAGATATTTCAGACGGTCTAGCTGATCTTGGAACACTTTGAGATGTGTCTCTTTGGCAGTTATTCTGAGGAGGCATTCGTAACGCATTCTGGTAGAAGTAACCGCGAGTGGTGGCGTGGGGAGAGAGGGTTTGGCTGCGACGTTTAGAGGGAGGGGAGTATCTCGCATGTGTAGGTTCGCGGGGGGAGGTGGTCTATAGGGCTTGAGGAAATTTTTTTGCCAAAATTTCATGGGACTGAGCCAACCAGGTGCATAAGGGCAGTCCTTTATTCACCGACTTATAGTTTGACCTAATTACTGATGTGATATATATGGATTCACTATCGCAGTATGAATTGAAATAAATAAAATAACATACAAGACATGGGACTACGCTGAGGATTTGTACCAACCGACTGTTTATCGATAATTGTTAATTTTTGGCGATCAAAACCAGACGGTAAATTTGTGTTGTGGTGTAGTGTCAGGATTAACACTCAGCTAGGATGGATATCCCTGCTTTGCTGTAAATTTAATTTTCCTGCGATCCTGGCTGCTTGCAATTAACTCAGATCTAGCTCTGACTGCTCGCAATCAGACATTGATGCAATTTATTGGTGAGATTCTGTGTTGTCACTTACAGGATGAAGTCAAATCTGAAGTTATGAACAGGGTCCAAGCAACACCACGCACGTTCTGTCACCTGTGTTCATTCACCATTGGGTCAGACCTCGTTGTCACTCCAGAAGAAATGCTTAGCCAATTCGTGTCAACCATAATTCGTATAACCATTAAACTTTGTTCAATAACTCTCTAATCACTATGAAATTGATTTTAGAAGACAGACTCTTTGATTAATGGGGCATATTCGCGGTCCACCTCAGCAATTAGTCCATGGCCTCTACGAAAATATTCATCTTCAAAAATCATTTACAGAATCAGGCATCGTAATGCGACCTCTATAAATCATTGATTAATAGAAACGGTCACTTTAGTACACCATCTCTGTGGATCGATTTTTGGAGATGACATAATAAGATGTTTTTCTATGACAATCTCTATTAAACACATGTGGCCATCTAAGTGTCGATCTCTTAAAATTCATTTGGAGAGGCGGTATGTATGTGCGTTGTAGTTGTTGACTTGATCTACATGTCTGTTGTTAATAATTATGTTTTTTAGTAGAAATTTTCTAGTGTCCCAAATATCTATTTAATCCACATATTTTTTATATTATTTTGCAAACCACCTCAGATGAAATCAGACTATTTAAATTGTAGAGCTCGACTGAAGTTAAGATTATTTTTTAAAAAAAACTTTTGGAGTTGAGATATTCAATATTAGATTATAAGAAGCTGATAAAAAAGATTAGCTATCTACTCCTAAAACAGTATGTTGTTTAGTGGTAGAGAAGTCCTTACATGTGCTTCAGGTGTCAGGTTCGAACCCCAATGACACAAATTGTACCAGACTCGGTTAATCAATTGACAAATGTAAGAAATATGATCATATATATATATATATATATATATATATATATATATATATATATATTAATACTTAAAAGGGAAGAGTTTCTCTCCCCTAGATTTTCGTACGGCCCATTCTATCTTTCAGCCCATTCAATTAGTCCAACTGCCCCCCACACTCATCTACAGTCTGAATACTCGCTAGCGGCCCATTCGCGTTCAACTCGCTCACGGCCCAACTTCATGCTGCGTGGCGGCCCATGGCCCATGTCGCGTCCAGCCCAATCTAGCAACAGGGTCACAAAAGAACTGTAGACTGGATATTTTACAAGTTTAGAGAGCTCGTAACTTACCATCCCACTACACAAGTTTTGTTGATATTTTACGGTACCTCTTTTTATTTATCATTCCTGAGCTAAGAGTTCAAGGGCAAGTCTAACAATCCAACATATATAATATATCACTAAAGAACTCAGCCGTACGGACTTTATGATGCTGCTAAAAAATAAAAAATAAAATAGAAAAAACATCCTAGAATCATATTCGTTGTCAGAAAGAAATATAAAAGCAACATGAAACATGAAAAAAATATAAGAAATACCATTCGAAAAAAGTGGAAGCCACTGAAAAGGAACTGAATATAAATTAAAACATGAAACCGAGATGCCACTTGTCCATTTAATGGTCATGGTCCTTTAATAAAGAGGTAAAATTTCCCTCCACCTATTCTTAGATCTATTTCTCCGCTAACTACATAGGTAAGTTGTGCCTAGCATGATACGGAGTCAGATTCAAAAATGTATTGGATCGTGTATGTGACTCGGACTCATAACCTATGCTCACATATGTCGTCTACTCTTTTCCGATCTCAATATGTTATCCGTCTTCTCTGTGTATATGAATGTCTGTATCCTCTACTACCTGCCATCTATAATATATCGATTTTATTTTGTATTTGACTGATGGGACATTTTTAACCAAGCCTGGGTTGTCGTTTTCTTTCTTCCCACGACATTCCTTTGTCATGGTCTCCTTCATCATCATCGTGCCATTGGTCTTCGTCTAGGGCAAAGGATCATCGCCACCATGAAGGAAGAATCGTCGTGCCATCGATGTATTCTTGTGTTTGGTGGTTTTCCTGTCCATAGGGCTTGCATGCTGTTGCCGCCCCCAGAATTTGCCACATGCTCTCTTTGTGCCATGCCGTAAAACCTCCCAGTACACCGGGAGTCGGTGGTGGACCGTATACCAGCACATGACAACCATATATGTGGCCACCAAATAACTCTAAGAAACCAATGACTAAATAATTATTTGTTGTATTCTTCTTCAGACTTCTTCTCCACTTACTATTCAAAGTCCTATATTTTCTTCCTAATCAAATTCCAACAAACAAGATGTGTTGGAATACTGCTCTGTATCAGACTCTTTCTAAACTAATCGCGTAACATGCGCGGTCAACTCTTGTTATCATGATCCTTGCTGGAGAGCATGGAAAACAATCTAGGAATCTGTTGGATGGCGCATACAAAATCTCCAAAAGCATGAACAGTATAGCTAACTTCAATCAAGTGATCGCGCAATTAATATATCCCGTTGCACGCACGGGCACTTTTGCTAGTCTAACCTCAAAGCCCTCTGGGATAACATCATTGGACCAGCGTCCTCATGTCCCGAATCAACATCGTGCCTTTATGCCAAACATGCCTTTTTACAACGGTTCGTCTAGCTTCTGATGAAGAAGATATACGAGGGAAAGTTGTTCAAGTGTGTGTCCTTATATACCAGGCAAAGGTGTGTAATTGAAACTGAGATAGACAGCTGTGGGGCACTGTGGTTTCCTGATGCTTCCCAATCCTAAATGTGTCCTTATATATAGACAAGATTCTCTTGCTGCTTTTTGCAAATTTTTTTCATCCATTCCTAGCCACTAGTCTATGTTGTCTCGCACCATGTACAATGCCTTGGCTTGTCACAACCTAACAATGAATCTGCACTAGTGGTGCTTCTGCATGTACAAGTCATTTTATAGTCCTGCGTGGCCTACTCGTGCAAACCAGAAATTGAGAACAAAATTATACGACTCCAGTCACTTCAATGCCTGGGTTACTTCTGAACCAGAAATTCAAAGCTCATCAGTCATACTACTCCACATCCACATTACGAATTTCTTCCTGCATCATAGTTGCCCTCATGGCGCTACTATAGCCATGATATGTAGCAGCGGTCAAAACTCGTTTTAGTCACAGTTGGCTCGTCGCCTATTACCTAGCATCCTGAGACATCATGATTTGCAGTGGCGATCATCCAAATGGATGAAAGTCCAGCCATAAGCCGCACTAGCATGAGGAAATTTTCTGTCAAGCCCCGTGCTGTCAGACTGTGCCTGCGGTGGGCCGCCAATGGCCACATCACCAGAAGAGATAAGAATGGGGTAAAAAAGGCACGCCGGTCCACAAGTTGGAAAAGGCCAGGCAGACATTTGTTTGAAAGAGTAGCATGTGAGATGGAATAATTTGTTCCTCATGGTGCGCTAGTGGTGAAATTTTTACAGAGCTAGAGTGAGAAAAAAGAGTTGCCTCATATCTTGTATGCATTGTTGGTCTAACCATTGAATATGACTTGTATGCAATGGCGTCCTATAGGCACATCTCTATATATAGAGCGATTTATGATTCAACCGTCTCTAGGAAATGAAAAGGTGGCGCTTTTGAAAATGGTTTCTGTCATTGAGTTCTTTCTACACTAGTATGTTGTATTAGCTTGTGCTTGTAGCCCTGCCACGTCCCCCAGAAAGGAGTACACATTAGGAACGGTTCATGTGTCTTCAACTCAATTTTAATGTGGTATTAATTGCCTAATTGATTTACCATATTCCTAATATTTTTTTAGGAATTGATTTTGATGAGTTCATTTAATAAAGGAAAAGATACTTTTACAGGAAAGAAGGCCTGCACACAAACTGTGCGCACATGTTGGTTGCTAGGCTCAAGTTGTTGGTCGCCATGAGGATGGCAAAAACGTGACATGTTTCACTGCATTTTTGACGGCCCAGCTCTAACGTGAATAAGACTGTGTCCTCGCAATCGTCCCCGTACAAGTTCACTGTGGAGTCGAGAACATGGGCGCCTTCTCTAGCTTCCCACTGTCGCTGACTTATCCCTTCTATTTCACCCACTAGAAGGCACATAGGAATCCATCCAGCCAAGAGAACGATCGCGACCACTCCAAAGCAATCTCCATGAGATGCATGGGAAACTCCAGTTTGTCCCCTCGAGAAAGATAATTTAATAATAAAAATTTTAGTACCATCTCTATATTTATAGTACTTGTGAGTACTTACACATCAGTCTCTGTTATTTTTGCAACCACGATTTCTCTTGATGGACTGTTCATGTTTTTTTTTCAAACAATTGCAGAAATTCTCACCTACTAAAATAAATATGCAACAATCCTTTTGCAAAATAAAAACAATATGACATTATTGTTTTCTCGACAGTATACAGCTAGAAGGTACCCTTTTTCTATGTGATATAAATTCTTACTGATAGAGATCCTTAGCTCTCTACTGAGTATATATTATGTGGAATGGAAGAGTGATAGGACCGCTAAGATGGAAATGAGAGGTATCGGTGAACTGAATAGCACTTTATTTATGGTACTAGTTTTGGCAAAAATGTGGGCAAGAGTCATTAGAAGGTGCCCAAGAGCTGATCATGCAACTTCAGCAGCAGTCCTCGATATCAGCAGGACACTCGAGGCCTCCCTGTATCGCTAGCATGTTTCCCCCTTCTAGAGAGAGTGTATACTCGTCGTAGTGTTCTCACCAAGCGTGCACTCACTAGTGCAACATCTCAGGTAGTGTTCGCTAGCATGTATCCTCTAGATATTGTAACAAGTAGTTTAATAAGGCGACTCGGGGGTACCCCCGCGCTGCCGTCCACCGCCCCTCCCTCGCGGCTTCCTCCGGCCGCCGCCGCCACCGTAGCTCGGTGGCGGTGGCGGCCAGCGACGGCGGCTCCACAAAGGAACCCCGATCGCACCTCCTCCCTTCCTCCACCCCCCTTTTCCTCTCCTCCGTCTCCTACCACCCGGTGCGACCTTGGCTTCCCGGCGACCGATGGCCGGCCAGCGCGGCTGGATCTGGCTTCTCCGCCCGCGGCTCTTCGGTGGTGGGGCCCGCGGGGCGGCGGCGCTGCGGACGTCATCCGCAGATGGAGTTGGGTGAAAACCTCGCCCTAGCTGTTGTACAACGAGCGGGCCAGCGACGATGGCGCTCACGTCATTACCCTCCTGGGGGCGTCGTTGATGACTTCATCCCTGCCGGAGCCGCGGGGATTCGCCGTCCTAGTTGGGTGGCCTGCTCGTGGGACGACTATAGCGGGGCGAAAACCCTGCCCGGCACGCTCGGGCCGGCGTCAGTGGCATGTCTGCGTCATCCTCCTTCTCGAAGGTGCCGCCGAAGCTTCGTTCGTCTCAGCAGGCCATGGCCGTGTTCCCTTTCATCGGTCCGGATCCAGGTGCTCAAGTCGGAGGTGGTGCTCAAAGGCGTAACAGCTCGGCATTTGGTGCTTGTGCACCAAATGCTTCGTGTTGTTGCCATAGAAGAAACGTCCATCTTCAACGGTGCTCGGTGTCCATCGTTTCAGTACTTTTTTAGGTCTGACAAGTGTTTTGGCGGCTTAATTTTGACGGTGGTGATCTTACTCTAGTGGAGTTTTTATTCTAGGAGTTGATTTCACGGTGCAAGTGAGAAGTCGAGTAGGACTACATGAGCTCCTTGATGGGGATGTATTTTCTTCTGTCTTTTTTTTTCTTTTTATTTTTTGCAGTACTGTAATCTTTTGGCCTGATTCTGCCTATGGGTAGATGAAGCCGGATAGTTTCTATCCATTATCTAAAAAAAGCTAGGGTAATGTTCAATAGCATGTATAGGCAGGGCACTACAAGAATGCTAGAATACGTATATGCAACTAAGTGATCTAAACTGATGTGAACCCGTTAGGGTTTTTGCCCGATCTTTCGATGAGAGGCGTGGGATAACTCGATTGGTGAATGGAGATGACGTTCACGGCTCGACTACAGCCTTCCAAGACTGCGCCTTAGCAACCGATACACCACCCCAATGGTCATCCACGATCTTGTGGTGCGCAACACCCGGCCACTAGGGCACTCGTCCCCGCAAGCAATCGAAGAACCAGCAAGAACAAGTAGAACAAGCACTGAATTACTAGATATAAATGAAGGTTTCAAACTCAATCTCCAATGAAGTGGGGTTCAAGACAAGAAGACGGGCGGGTGATCCAAAGACGCAGCTTACAAGCAAGTAGCGAAGGCTAAACTTGATCTAAACAAAACCCAGTGTTCCTGGCGGCGGCCAGGGGGTATATGACGTGGGAAAGGACGACCACAAGGTGTTTGAGTCGTGCTCCAACCCTAGGACACGTCCCTAATGGACCCTAAGAAGATACACAGCCCATCGGGCTAAAATAAGGTGACGCAGCACACGACGGAAAAAAAACTGGTCGGCGTTATTTTGATCATTGCCGCTGACTCCGAGAAGATATGGACATGGGACTGGATCCATATGAAAGTAGACTTGATAAGCTTTCCAACAAGTATTAGAACGTCCCAATTGGACTCCATATGAAGCCATGGTGACCCGCACAAATTGGGGGCGTTCTGCAGTCCGAATCCAATTCCAAAATGTGTTGGATTTGGACTCTTTCTTTCCTTAGGCTAGAAGTGATGTGGTAGCCTGATTGAGGACGTTGAGGATACTTGGTCTTGGCTCCCAATCATCTTTGTTAAGGTTCCATGCTTCCCATATGCAATCATCCCTTGACAAGTTGGCATTGCCACACAATCTGAACGCAGCCGATTGTAAAAGCCTTCCCTTGTTGATCTTTTTCCGTTTCCATGTTGGTCTTCTCCCTCATTCCCCGAGCAAAACAAAAGTGCGCGTGTCTCCAAGATCTAAACAAGATGGACAAGAGCTCAAGAGGAAACTCACTTGATGATTAAGTTGACGAGCACGAGCACGAGTAAAAGGACCAAAGAATAGGTATTGGTGTCGGTGGGGATGCATTGTTGTTGTTGATGTCCTCATCATCCTCCCCTTCTTGCATTTGAGTCATCATCGACTCAAGCTCATCCTCCTCTCCCAAATATGGCCTCAAATCTGCAATATTAAATGTGGGACTAACACCAAAATCTGCAGGCAATTCCAGCTTATAGGCATTGTCATTAATTTTCTTTAGCACTTTAAATGGTCCCGCAGCCCTAGGTAGCAATTTAGATTTACGCAGTTCAGGAAACCTATCCTTTCTTAAATACAACCAAACTAAATCTCCGGGTTCAAATTTTAATTCTTTTCTACCTTTGTCACCAGCAAACTGTTATCGATGTACCTCCACCTTATTGATTCACGACCACCCTTCCGGCACAAGATGCTATGGAAGCTAAAAATTCCCCTTAAGATTAAAATCTTTTTGTGGTTCCTACTAAGAGGGGTTACTCTAACTAAAGATAATCTTGCCAAGAAAAAAAGCTGGGAAGCCAAAAATGTGTCAATTGCAATAGAGATGAGACCATCCAACACTTATTTCTTGATTGCTCGGCACAAAAATGACATGGAGGATTATCTTCTTTGCTACGGGTTTGAACCAACCGCGGTCCATCAGTCATATGTTTGGTAGCTGGTTTATGAACCAGCATAAACGGGTCAAGGACTTGATCTGGGTTGGGGTGGCCGCCTTTTGTTGGGCTATCTGGAGATGCCGGAATGATATTATTTTTAATAGAATGAAATCTAATTTTCTTATGCAGATTATCTTCAGGGGAGCATATTGGGTACGCTTCGGGCCCAGCCCCAACAGCATGATGATGAGCAAGCTAAGGACACTCTCTCAGGGATCAGCAAGAAATTAGAGATAATTGCTTTAGAAATCTCAAATCGAGGGTGGAAGTATTTATATTGTCTGCTTTAATGTCTTGGTCTATGTCTAAGACCCTTGCTTTTTATCTTCGTAAACCTTGACGTTGTAATAATTGGCTGTGTACATCCACGGATTTAGAGGCCGGATATTGTTATCCTTTATCTAAAAAAGTGATCTAAACTGAAGCATCGGTACAGTTGACAAAATAACTAATATCGGAGTATTAGGCCTGAATGATTTTCAAGTCAAAAAGAAAAAAAAAAAAGTTTTAAAAGCAAGGTCTTCTTTACAGATACCATTCAGAAATCTACATGATGGATTAATGCATTCATCGACGATCGACTTCAGTTCCCATATCTATGAAATCGTAATCGTAAGTTCCCATATTTGGACCAAGCAGGAGCATAGTGCCAATCTTGCCTCACCAACACACACCAACATCAAAAGTTGTCCTCGCACACTGGATGGACAAACGATTAAGAATTGGGGATGCCTCACCAAATGATTCACGGCATCAACACCCTGGTGCTCTAATGAAACTATTTCTAAGGCAGCACAAAACCAAGAAAAGATCAAATTTGTCCACCTTTGAGCAGCATGACCACATGATATGCAAAATCTGCCATCTCACTTGAGGCCTTGGATCCTGTGAAAGGGCCTCCTTCCTGAACATCTTCTCACTTAATTCGCTGCTTCATCCTCCATGGGTACCCGTCCAGCACGCACCACCAATTAAATCAAGACGACAGGGAAATACAAGGAAGTAGCGGTGGATGATGGAGTTGAAGATGACAGCCGACATAACTTTGGTGACTTGAGGTGACAGCCGAGCGCGCAGCACCTGATTCGTTGCTGATGGGGTCGAGTGGAATTGTTGGAGCCAAGACGGAGCACATGTCGGATGAGCGCCAGAGTCGATTCCACTGTCTGCCCACTGCCCATGTGGAAGTATATGGCACCGTGGTGGATGTTGTACTCACATAGCTATGCAGGGGAGCGCACTAGTGAGTGGACAGGCACACTCTGCGGAGTCGCGGGCGCCGTGGTGCTGCGGCGAGTGCGGTGGCGCGAGCTGGGCGTGGCATGACGATCCACTGAAGACCTGGGCCTAGCCACGGGATGAGTTCCACTGACAAGCTAGTCTGCTTATGGGTTGAAAGTGTGGTCGCGTTAATGTTGTAGAAGTATACAACAGCCTTGTGTGGCATTCGTTACTGATGTCGCTCAAGCCTAAATACATATAACAAAGATGCCCTTGCATGCATTCCTGGTTAGCATATGTAACATCCTACCAGAGTGTAACTCATCCTATATTGTTCCCACCAGTTCAGTATGCTGCTCCTTTGCAACAAGCCAACAACTTACATCTATATATACAGATTCTTTGTCCTTGTCGTTGTACAGGGCAGTTTCATGCCTAAAGTCATACACATCTCGTTTGCACATATCATTGTTACAATAATGCCAGGACAAGAGCCACCAACTAATGATTAAATCAAAACTGACACAAGGGTGTAACACCTTAGCCCATTAAGAGCCTGTAGTGGTTGTGATGTTTGCCCATTTAGCCCAAATGGCACACATGTGTGGCTGTTGTGTGGCTGTTGTTGGTGGGTTTAGTACCACCTATAAAGTTTAGGATGTTGAGGCTATCCGCACTCATCGTCCTCTATTTCTCTTCTCTATACTGTCTAGTCAGCAAGATTCTCTCCTTTATATCCAATTCTTCCGCATCCATCCATACTCTATCCACTATGGGGCCCACTTGTCACTTTATCTAAACATATTTATGTGGGATCTAGTTTTGAAGGATTTATTGTAACGAATTTAATGGTGCAATCGGAATTTAATTTGTTCTTTTGGTTTACGAGTTAAAACATTTTTTGTTAGTGGAAAAGTATGGGACCCATAGTTGGAGTTTCCCATGCATGTGCGTGCGCGTGCTCTCCCCTCACTGCTACGTACTCGATCTGTGGTGGGACAGCCGGTTTACAGTGCACTCCGGTATCACGCTGAGAACACCGGACGGGAGCGCATGGCGTGTGCCATACCGAACGCCGCTGCACGCTTTTATCCGGAATATTTGTTGACGTGTAGGCATACCGAATGCTTTGCCGTGCCGCACTGCGGATAGTCTGAGGGCCAGCTTATAAGCCTTGTCAGTCCAAACGTAGTACGCCCGAGTTAACCCTTTCACACGAAGTGAGGACGAAAGTGTAAGCGAGGGTTTACACATATGCAGACCCAAGAGTTGGACCATATAAACAGTTTTGGGCATGGAGTATTACACCCAATCCATGTTCGGATCTGGACCATATAAACAGTTTTGGGTGCGGAGTATTACACAGGACATCTACATCATTGCCTTTTAGTGGGTGTATACACTAGCAATACCATCCATATCAGCAGAAAAAATTGAACATTCTATTGCCTCAATGAAATAACCAATAGGCACTTCCATATAATTTATGATCTCTTGCACAGTCTATGATACTACCTTTGTCCCTAGATTAGGCGTGATTTGACTTGGAGTAGTCTTGTATATGTTTATTTTTCACATTTAATTTCCCTTATAATATATAATTTATAGGAACAAAAGTTTGATCATTAGAAAGTATTTTAAATATGATTCTGAAGTACCTATGTTTTATAATATAAACTTTTGATATAATTAGGCTAACTATGAGTCAAAACAAAGTTTAAAATTTGAAATACATGTAAGTCTTATATCTAGGGATAGACACTACTGAAAAAAGATTTGTAGCAACGCCACCTTTTCTTAGGGGCGATGTAATTTAAAAGTGCCCCTACAAATGCTCCCAAAATAAGCTGTCCCGAGGTGCTACTGTTATCCGCCACCCCTACAAATCGATGCCCAAAATATAACATTACATATTGAAATACAAATTCTTTGGATGATCTCGATGGAGAAAACCACCAAAACATAAATTGTAATTCTCGAAAAGTTATACAACCATTTCATTATTTGAAATTATCATGTCAACAAAAACTATGTTTGAGTTTCTTAAATTTGTAATTTGAATTTTTCAAACGATGTCCTCCAATGGAGAAATGACCACAACAAAAGTTACAGATCTTAAAAAGTTATACTACTTTCTAGTTGACAACTTTTTTATCCAAAATCAACTAGCGAAGGATAACTCCTTTTGAACTCATTAAAATCAAAATTTAAATTTTTAATCTACACCGAATGAAAAAATAATAAAAAATGAAACACTACTGCAAAAGACTTAACCACGATGGTGGATTGACCACACTACAGGAAACACGTGCTTTGCCGAGTGCTCCGAGCACTCGGCAAAGCCACCTTTGCACTCTGCAAAGGCTTTGCCGAGTGCCGCACTCGGCAAAGTGCACTCGGCAAAGATTGGTCGGCAACGGCCTCTTTGCCGAGTGCCGGATATCGGGCACTCGGCAAAGACATTGCCGAGTGCCGAGAGCACACTCTGCAAAAGATTTTCAGCCGTTACCATTGACAGCCTCTTTGCCGAGTGCCGAAAGGCCGGCACTCGGCAATGAGGTTTTTATTTTTTTGGGGAAATTCTTTGCCGAGTGCCCCCTGGACGGCACTCGGCAAAGAGGTTTTTTATTTTTTTGGAAAATTCTTTGCCGAGTGCCATGGCACCGGCACTCGGCAAAGAGGTTTTTATTTTTCTTTGGGAAATTCTTTGGTTGCCGAGTGCGGTACTCGGCAAAGAGGGCTTTTGCCGAGTGCCCGAAATTTGGCACTCAGCAAATGTTTTTACACACGGCAATGCTTCAGTTTCCTGTAGTGCCGTGGCGGT
The DNA here is from genome assembly GCA_015844335.1 of Chrysopogon serrulatus. Classification (NCBI taxonomy): domain Eukaryota; kingdom Viridiplantae; phylum Streptophyta; class Magnoliopsida; order Poales; family Poaceae; genus Chrysopogon; species Chrysopogon serrulatus. Next base: position 40,526 of record JADLZL010007827.1, on the reverse strand, counting down.
TTTTCCAACAGCCCCCAAAACAGGGCGTAGTTAATCGATATTAACCAAGGTTGATCGAGATAAAAAAAAGAAAATAGCCTATGGTCCAAACCAAGCTAGCTTGGATTTGGACCTTGTACCACCACCCTAGTGCTACCATCGATGCCCTCGCCGTATCCACTGCCGGATGACTGGTGTGTCATGGATATGCGCTAGGGAGTCACCTGTTCTTGATCTGTAGCTAGAAATAGCCATTGATGCCACCAGGGAGCTCACCCAGTCTAGATCCATAGACTAGGGAGGCCGCTAGCCTAGATTTGTTGCCGGGTAGGTCAACCCATGTGCCGCCGCCGCTAGTGAGGGCTCCCCACGCACCGACGCCATGTGTGGTGGCCACCTCGCATGCCGCCGTAGGAGAGGGAGAGACGGGGAGGGCCGTCGTGGGAGAGAGAGAGCCGGGGCGACCCGCGTGCCGGTGTGATCTCCCCAGTCCATGTGTCACTGCCATCGGTGCAGTCTCCCTCGCGTGCCGCCGTCGTGTGTGGTGGTGTCCCCTCGTCATCGTGTCACCGTTGCGGGTGGTGGCCACCTCCACGCTGCCGTCATGGGAGAGAGATAGGCCCCCCATGGGAGAGGGAGAGGGAGGGCTGCAGTGGTGGAGGAAGAGAGAGGGATAGCGTGGCTCCGAGGGAGGTAGAGGGGGAGAGAGAGGAAGACGTGTGGCCGGGCGCCATCATGCGATTCTGAGGAAATCGAGGGAAGCCCTAACTCCTTCTCTCTCTATATATAATCATAGTAAGTTGCTTGGATGTGGGCCTATCGCTGGGCATCAGGAATATTAAACGAGGCAAGCCTTATAAGTGGTTGGCTCTGAAAATAGACGCATTTTTTATGGCGGGTCTTTTATAAGACCCGCCTCTGTTAATAGATTTTAGAACTGCCTCCGTAAATTGATTTTGCGAGATGGTTGATTTAAACGCATCAGTTAATAAAATGACCACCATAGTTCATCGAAAGGCATTAACCGAGGTGGTTAGATTTTTGACCGCCACATTTATTAAAAAGCACCACCATGAAAATTCAAATCTATAGTAGTGAAAGTTGAAGAGCTCAAAAGGTTTAAAAAAATTATAGTTTTTAATCGTTTCATTTGAAATCGTCTTGCTAAATATAATAAGTACATGTAAAGTTGGTATATTGAAATTTAAATTGTTTTAAAGGACCGACCTGTTGAAATGACCAAAACCAAAGTGGCAGATCCCAAAAAATTATATTATACAACTTTGAAGATGATGATTTTTTCATTTGAATTCATTTAAGTCCCAAACACTAATTCCATTCAGTATAATATGAGGTGAAAATATCTCTATGGACATGAGTGACTCATAGATGTAGTGGTTAAAGGGAGTAATGCGTGAGGCTGAGGTTGTGGGTTCGAAGATCCGGAGTAACCCGTGAGGCTGAGGTTGTGAGTTTGAAGCTCCGCGGTTACGTCGGGCGTGATTTTCATAGGGCAAAATATGCAGGGTGTTTGGCTAACTAGTGGGGCCCTTTCGAAATTGAAGAAATGAAATGAACTTTTTGCCATAATATTTTCCCAAATTTGTGGCTTCTTGAAAATGTGATTCGTAGGGTCAGATTCCGGCGGCATGCACGTAGCAAAGTCTTGTACAGTTCCAATGTTTGTCACTCCACCTAATGCGTACAATATTAGTGGACATCTTAGAAAGTTTAATCCACCAACACACGCAATTTATCATCAAACCCTCAGCATTATCCGTGGTTGCCCGTTGCCTGCGGATGGAAGTTATTTGAATGAGTAGCTTCATCAACTGATTCAATCCTCTCTCTTCTTGCATGTCTACCGAGCATGTGAATGCTACCTATATGCAATCTCCCAATTCCTCTGAACTGAAATTTCTCAAACATGTGATCAGAGTTCGAACATTTATAAAAATGAGTCATGGAACTATCCCATGTTATGTAAATACACCTAGTAAATGCATCTAATGCACTTATTACAATTTATTTATCTGTGATTTGCTATATATAAATATTTGTGCATGGGGTCTGTGAACATTTATGGGCTGTTGGAAATACATATATGCACTTAGCATTTTATGCCTGGAAGTCAAACATTGCATATATACTCCCTCTGTTTGAAATTATAAGTTGCTTTTACTTTTTTGGTACATCTATTTTACTATGTATTAGACATATTTATGTCTAGATATATAGAAAAATAGATGAATCAAAAAAAAATCAAAGCGACTTATATTTAGAACGGAGGGAGTATTATATTTAACACTAGAATTTAGGTTAAGAGAATTGGTTATTTGTGTTCGGGTATTGCAAGAGACAACTAGAAGTGTAGATACTATATGAACATATGTACTTTCTGCCTATTACTAGAACAGAGGCTCCGAAATAGTTCTTTTCTTCTGTAGTCCTCACAAGTACGAATGGAGACTCGACACACCCACATGTTCGCTTCCCGCATCCGAAGCTGACCATCCAACTTTGCAACGCTGACCATCCAACTTTGCAACTGGTTATTGCAGCGCTATAAGGTGTGGATATTGGCTGGACCATATTGCCATAACATAATAGGAAATCCACAGGGTCTTGACAAGTCCATAAAAATTGTAGAAAAAATTCCTCAAATTCCAAAAACCGAATTAGCTAATGATAGAAAATTTTTGGTACACCACACACATACTTCCTTAGCATGATTGCTAGATGTGGCACCCAAGGCCATGATCCTAGCTAGTGGTAAGACTATCCGCAGTGCTGTCCTCGATATCATCCTGGAGGATGCACACATGCCGGTTTAAAATGCTGTACTGGGTACGCCATATGCTACTGTAAAAGTTAGGACAACTAAGTCGTCCGGTACTTTTGGCGTGATAGCGGGGCTATGGTACAAGCCTGTGGCCCACCATGTGTGGCAGAGAGCACCCATGCAGGAGTGAGATGGGAGAGAGAGGAGTGGAATCTAGCGCTGGGCCCACAATTTTAACTACAAAAAAAATGTTGTAACTCACAGACCAAACAACCAAATTAAATTCTGATTGTATCATTAAATTCGTTTCAATAAATTCTTCAAAACAAGATCTCACATGGATATACTTGGATAAAATTTATAGGGGATGACAAGTGGAGCTACTGTTGATAGTTGGTATAGAGTATGATATATAGAGGATAATGAGTGCGGAAGAAATATGTATAGAGGAGAGAATCTTGATGATTAGGATGTATAGAGGATGGAAATAGAGGATGATGAGTGTGGATAGCCTAAGTACCAGCATGACACACAGCGGGATGCATGAGATCTGCAGTGCTGTCTCTAAAAGCAATGTGGGATGAAGAGGTTTGAGGGAGTTGATTTAGTTCAGTGTCCATTCATTCCTATCTTCCTAGTATGGATCCATATATGCATGGGCCTGGCCCGACACATAAATAAATGGGCTCACTAATCTGACGCTTATTAACCTATAATATGCAGTTGCTTGAAACGGCACATGGCCTGATTTATGATTTGGCCCTGCTGTTCACACATCGAAAAGGTTGCAATGCCTCACACCACTGATGGCTATTTGCTCTGCCCAGTTGTAAATGTCAACCTAAGCAAGCGGAAGAGCTGGATGCACCAAGGAGGAAGGACCACATGCCCCGAAGCCGTGGGCTAAGAGTTACATGAATGGAGACCGGAACGATGCCAAAGTGATGTGGATCCAAGTAGGATTGTTGCATGTGAACTACTCTGTTACGGTCCTAGACCGGCAATCAGCAATTACAAGACTTTGTGATACAATTTGGGGGAGAATAAGAGGGAATTAGACTGGATACAGCAAAGAATTAGAGAGGGCAGCAAGAACAGCAGGGGTACTGGAGTCTGGACAGAGGTAGACGATGAGATCAGGAGTTCGGGTTCTCTTTCATGCCTTCTGCCTGGCACTTCCTGCTCCTTTTGTAATTGCACACTTCGCTAACCTGAGCCCATTTAGCAGCCTGGTCCAGTTCAGCCCATCCGGCGGCCCAGGCCGTGACATACTCCCAATGCCTCCCACTGCTATAGAATGCATGCACTAATGTCATTATCTGTTGTGTTTGAAGCTACGCTCCAAAGGGAAAAATAACAAGAAGGCAAAGCCAAAGTGATAAGAAAGCAGCCTTGACTGTGTGATGCTTAGGCATGGCGGGACTCGATTGCTTATATAAAAGAGCTGGAGCTAGTCTAGAGGAATAAATGTAATTTTGTACAGAGAGTGGGAGACCGTACTCCTCATTTTGCACAAGTCTGACATGGATAAGATGAGAGCACATTGAGGGCATTTTTGCGTTTGTCCTGTGGTTGCAACTGTGAACAATATATGTACATATGAACTGAAGCATTTTATTGTCTCTTGAACCTGAGAACAATTATGACAAGGAGAATATGAGAGGACTTCGAGGGCATTTCAATAGATGTTTGAGTCATTTTTTCGTTGGTCCTGTCGTTGTAAATGTGAGCAATACATTTGAATCGAGGCATTTTTTGTCTCTCGAACTTGAACTGCAAATATATCAAACCACACATATCATTTTATATATTTTGGTTACACTGGAGCAAAAGTGCCAGTCGGATCAACATCTGCTGGAATTCGTTATATATAGCACAAATTGTACATGGTGAATATGAGCTGCAGGTGACAATTTGAAAAAAAAATAAGTACATGACCAATCTGATTATATCATGTACACCTATCATTGATGAGTGGAGTACAAACCATCTGTAGTATAACTATTATCTTTTGCAATAGTGTTAGAAAAATTCACCATACTTGTCATGATGGACTAAAATTACGATGTTAACAGAAAAATAAAATATTTCACACCTTTCATTTTTATGATCATCAAATGTTGATTATTAAATATGGAAAATGAAGGTAATAGTTTGATTATCAAAATTCTAAATACAGAGTCCATGATTATAAAGCAGCTGATTTATGAAGTAAGAAATAAAAACAGAATAATCCAGTAGATTGATTGTTAATATCTAACTGAGTATAATTATCACAAATAGTAGTTTGGTTGTCAAGTGCATAATTATATCAAGAGTATAATTATAAAATAAGAAAACAAAATAGTAGTTTGATTTTCAATTGCTAAATGAAGAGTCCACAATAAGCAATATCACTAAAATAATGTGCAACCCTGAATATTGTTTTCTTTCCCAAATCTTCATCTTAAAATGTTTAAATTACCAAAAAATAACGTAAGATCATGCATGCGCCTAGATGTCTGGGATATGTGTTGAGTCACTGTTTGCCCAAGAGAGCATTTAGTCACATCCACATAGTGAATCCTAAGGTAGTGGAGCCACAACCATCTTGTGCTCTGCTAAGCGTAATTGTGCTCGTATTCACTAGGTCACTGATGATAAGTGGGCCCATGGTGTTACCGGGTGCCCAAGAGACCATTTGGTCACATCCACATTGCGAATCCTAAGGTAGCGGCCCCACAACCATCTTACTGCTCTGCTAAGCGCAATTGTGCTCATATTCACCAGGTCACCGAGGAGAAGTGAGCCCACGGTGTTGCAGAAGCAAAGTACTACTACAATGCTAGTGTGGTGGGAAACTGATGAGGTATCTTGAATGCGTCTATGCCTCATCAATTCTGTGGGTATCAGTGTCCCCATCCATAGGCTAACTCGGTGTCGTCTCCACGCCGCCTCTACTTTATTTCTCTACTGCAACGACTTGCCGACAAGTTCTCTGGGCATCGTCTTATGAGCACTCCCAGACTTGAAAACTGTGTGTGTTAAGTCCTCCCAATGCCACTCATTTCCATAGCACTTACATTGTTTGGAGGAAAAAGAAGACAAAGCTAATGTTTAGGGGAAAAATTGTTTACACTCGGACTCTAGAGCTGAAATATATATGACAGAGACATGGAACTTTGCATTATGTGTGGATAAATGAAATCTAATCTTCCAGTTAATCAAGCATAACTAGCTGACAGTGGGCCAAGATCCAAACTAAACCCGCACCAATCCAAAGCATATATATTTGAAAGTTAAATCCAAACCAAACTAAACCGTAACTTTAATCATCCACACCAAACCAAACCACTTGTATGTTTAACCCATCAAAATACATTTCTAACCAAACAATTCACTGGCACCTCATACTATTGTTTATATTTAACAATAAGCAAAAGCAAAAAATAAATAGATAGAATAAAAACTTATTATTAACTCTATTATTGACAGTCAAACCAAATCGCCCATTTTAATAGGGCCTAAACACTACAGGAAAACTCGGCTTTGCCGACTGCTAGTACCCTTTGCCACCTGCCGAAGACAGGGCAGTCGGCAAACATGCTCTTTGCCGACCGCCCTACTTAGCAGGTGGCAAAGGAGTATTTACCGACTGCCCTAACGTCCTGAGCTGTCGGCCATTCTAAGCAGTCGGCAAAGACGTCCTTTGCCGACTGCCTGGCAGGTGGCAAAGAAAAGTTGGTGGCAAAGGTGGCTGGGGCCAAACGGCGCCCATCGCCGTCCCCTTTGCCACCTGCCAGGCTGTCAGGTAGGTTTTGGACATTCGACGTCGTCACTTGCTCCAAACTTTCTCAAACTTTTTTCATAGCCTCCACATGCAATAAGAGTGAACCTTAAAAAGTTTTGTGATTTTGTGACCATTTTTGCTATATTTCGTTAATTAATTTCTTTTAATTATATTTTCGGCCGCATAATCCAACTTTGAACTGCAGGTGTATGAAATAATGAAACTTAGCCATTTGAAAAATAATATTCATGTTGGAGAGTCTATTTTGAGACCGTGTCTAGAAACTCACCCAAAATTTTGAAGTCCTTGTCCACGGAACATGACCATCCGGGTGTGGTAGAGGTGATTTTTAATTATATAAAATTCAAATGAACTCGGAAAATTACGAAACTTGTCGAGGTGTCATGTTATCACATGTGAAGCCTATAAAAAAATTTGAGAAAGTTTGGAGTAAGTTGCAGCGTCAGATGAACAAAACCCAGACATTTCCAATATGATCACATGTGATCACATGTGAAATGTTTGGGTTTTGTACATCTGATGTCACAACTTGCTCCAAACTTTTTGAAATTTTTATCATAGGCTTCTCATGTGATAACATGACACCTCAACAAGTTTCGTAATTTTCTGATTTTATATGAATTTTATATAATTAAAAATCACTTCTACCACACTTGGATGATCATGTTCCATGGACAAGGACTTCAAAATTTTAGGTGAGTTTTTGGATATGGCCTCAAAATACATTGTTTAACATGAATATCATTTTTCAAATGGCTAAGTTTTACTATTTCATGCACCTACAGTTCAAAGTTGGATTATGCAAAAAAAATTCAATTTTAAAGAAATTAATTAATGAAATATAGCAAAAAAAGTCAAAAAATCATAAAACTTTTTGAGGTTTAATGTTATCACATGTGGAACCTATGTTAAAAATTTCAAAAAATTAAGAGCAAGTTGCGGCTGCAAAAAAAAAAGGGAAAACACAAAAATTTCTTTGCCGAGAGCCTAATTTGGCCCCTCGGCAAAGAGCATCTTTGCCGAGGGCCCAGCTAAGGTGGCCCTCGGCAAAGGCCAAATTAAAAAAATTCAAAGGCCCAGCACCAGCCCAACCCTAACCTTATCCAACAGACCCCACCACAGCCTCCCACCCGCCCATGCCCATCCCCGCCACCGCCACGCCCCCGCCGGCGGAACCGCCGCCACCGAGCCCCGCCCCCAAGCACGCACCCCCCACCCCCCACCCCGCGCCCATCCCCGGTCGCGCCCGCGCCCCCCTCCCCCTGCTCCCGCCGTAGCACACCCCGCCTCCCCCCCCCCCGCGCCGCAGCCCCCGCCGCCAGAGGCTTCCCCGCGGCGCTGCTGGTCCGCGCCCGCGCCGGGCCGCCTTCCTCTTCGCCCATCCACTCGCCTCGATCCAGCAAGCGGCGGCGTGAAGGAGGGCTACCCTACCCGCCTCGATCCGATGAAGTGCAGCGAGGAGAATGGCTGCTGGCCTCGTGAAGGGACGACATGGAGGAGGCCTTCCCGACCGGATCCGCCAACGGCGCACAGAGGAGGGTTGCCCAGCCCCCATCCGCGGCCAAGGGAGCTGAGGAGGCCGCCCGGCCTCGATCTGGACTTGGGTCGCATGGAGAGGCCGCTTGACCTTCGTATCGTGCATCTTCTTCCACCGTTCGAGGAGGATGAGATCCTGGTCATCATCTTTGACTTGGACCTGCGCCTTGGCCACGACATGCTCGCCATAGACATCACCAGGATGCTCAACATTCAGATGAGCGGGATTTCTATAGGAGGTATGCTCCCCCATTGTTGTTCATGATTTGGTAGTAGTTCCTGGCTTCTAGAAACTGCAAACACTTCATTCACTCACTGGAATCATGCCCTCCTTTTAGATAGCCTCTAAGTATTGAATAAATCAGCAGATGAATCAATTTTAATTATACGCAGTTGATTCAATCAGCAGATGAATCAATTTTAATTATACACAGTTGATGTCTCTGTTCAAAACTGCTAATCCATGTCCATGTGCCAAGACCACTTTTCTTTAGAAGAAGAAACCTGTTGTAGCTAGTTCTTGCCTAGTTTGATTTTCTTTGTCATAAATAAGTTTGGTATATGACTATTTCATGAATTTTGGGTAGGTGTGCTGTCCGCAACTCTATAGGAATTTTTCTTATCGAGTCATGAATTTTGGGTTTAGATACAGGTGTGCTGTCTACACACCACTGAATCTAGATAATTGCACAAAAGAGATATTGAATTCAGAGATGTACTCATTTTTATAGATGCGGCTAAGGACACCTTGGGCTATAACATGAACCAGATAACTGTAGTAGTTTAGCTGTAATTTATATCTCACATGCTCTCTTAAATGTCAATGCTCGGATGTTTACAGAGAACATGCCATTTTCTGGTCTTATTTGTACTTCAGTGTTCTGTAGGGTCTTTTTTTCTGTACACTAGCAATGCTTTTGATTGGGGATTTAAGTTGCATCTTTGGTGGTTTGGTCAATGACAGTAAAGATTGTATCTATTGGTCTTGTTCATTGTAACTGGCATCTGAATTTATAGACATAGATACTAGATTGATGATCATATGAAATGAATATACATACAGAATCTAAATTTATAGACAGATACAAGATCACTGGATGTTAAGTTTAGAGCTTGCAGACCTGTACTCATTTAATTTCTCTAGCAATGTCATGGAGAATAATATGAATGTTCAGTAATTCTTTTTAAAAGAAATGTGAGTTTTCAGATTTTGATTTTCAGTAGACCACAACATGTATTCAGTGTACATGCTAATATGGAGCATGTGCCTTAAATATAGTTATTGTATTGTTTATTTGTTTTACCAGTAGACCTTGCCGTTATGTAAGCTTCATGTAGTTTTTAGGAGACAAGTACAAAGATCAAGAACCAAACGCACCAAGTTTATTCAGGGACAGCTAGTGTGCTAATACAGTAAGCATTTGTTCTGAATCAATTTATTTCGGAACCTTTGCCCTTTGATGGCCTATTAAACTTTGGACAGCACACACTCATATGATACTGAGTTCCCTGCTTTAGGCATATTGTCAATATTGCTTATCTCTCTAAACTGCAAGTCAGTAATGTTTTTATATAGTACATTATGTAGTGCAAACCTAGAAGCGCAGGATCTGGTAGGTGGCTACTGGCTCTTAATTCAATTCTTTTTGGTGGATTTGTAGCAGCTCAACCTAGGAAGTGGTGAAGCTGTTGTTTAGCATCACTGACAGCTAAAAATTTGACAAGTGCACAGACCAACCATCCTTGCTTTTAGGATTATGGCTTCAGGTCAGCGTGGTCTCATTTCCTGTGTTTCTTTTGTGCTATAGAAATGAAATGTCAAACTACATTACCAGTATGTGAATATATGTACCACTATATGAACATGGGATGTAGCATAAGACTTGATGCATATTATCAGTAGTATTTTCGTTGATGGAGAACTACAAGCCATGCATTTTAATGAGACTTGGTTCTGTGATAATTAACTGTAAATTTAATAGCAGTATATATGTATGTTCTTTCTCTCATTCATTCAGGCATATACATAAATAGAAACAGCATTATAATACCAGTCAGCTTGCTTCACCATCGTCTCATAGGCTAGCTTTATGAGGACTTGTGCTAGGTGATGTGTTTGGACTTTAGCGTGATTTGTGGTTTATGGGTGTGACTTGTGCTTGGATTTGATGAAGTTGTTGTAAAAAACATGTGAATGATGATGAACATGAGACTTGTCGTTGTAATATATTGTGATTAGCATTCCGGACTGCCGCACGCCGTCAGAGCCCTTCCTGTGGACGTGAGGTACAGCTGTGCTCTTTCTCAATTTCAGATCTTGTTTTCTAGCTCTGAAATTTAGTTGGTGTAAAGTTTTGGATGGATTTAGTGAATTTATGTGCAAAGAAGATTTCCTGGATTGAGAAATCTTGCTAGATGTTTGGTGATAGTCAGATTGTGCAGATACTTGGTGATGGGAAATTTGCTGGATTGAGAAATCTTTAGCCTTGTATTGCATTTTTAGACAGTTAGACAGTCAGATTGTATTGCATTTTCAGACAGTTAGAAATCTTCAGCCTTGTATTGCATTTTCAGATTGTGCAGCTACTTGGTGATTGAGAAATTTCTCTGTTTCTGTGGACAGTTAGACAGGAAAGCTAGATGTTAAGTAGCCTGCTATTATTTGCTACATTTAATCTATCAAATTGCATTTTCAGACTAGAAAATTCTACATTGAGAAATCTTGCCATTTTGAGTATCTTGGCTATGATCTTGTAATTAAATGATAGCTGCTACACGTCTTGGCTGAGATGCAAGGATCTGCAGCCATTTTTTTATGTTAGAATCTGGTTACTGGTATGTAACTAAATGATTAATGCAATATGTGTAGTTGCTCATAGTATAGCCATTTTTTTATTGATCTTCAGAACTACAATACATATATAGATTAAGCTGCTACTTGCTTCTTTCACTTGTTTCCACAGAAAGTATTGATCATTGAAACCAGACTCAGTTGATGTCAGGTCTGGCACTTTTTTTTATTTGATGTCAGGTTTGGCACTGTTTTTCTGAGTGGGAAACATAAATCTTATATGTTTTACATCATAAATTATAGCAGGAGCAAGACCGGTTAATTGTAAGTACATGACTAGGTTTTCTTTGTACTGTGGTTGATAAGCATTATCAAAACTAAATGGAATGTTCTAGTACTTAACATCTAGTTTTTTTTCTGTGGTTGAGCAAGACCGGTTAATTGTACTGTGGTTGAGCAAGACTGGTTAATTGTAAGTACATGCCATCAAGTTTTTTTTCTCTCAAAATGTTGGCTTTGAGCCAGTAGTCCCCAAGGAGAAGTGCTACTGCTGCTACATGTGTATAAGAGTCAGAAGGTAGAAGTTGCTTGCATAGAGGCAAGGTGCTGCAGCACTTGAGAGATCAACTGCACGACTAGCAATATGAGAAGTGTTGTTTCTTCACCTTGAATAGGGACTAGGTCATTTCTGAAGTATTGTAATGAACAAGTGCTTAATAAATGTTGTATTTTTCAATTTGCCTGATGCTTGTCGAATATGGATGAGTCCTCTATTCCTTGTCGAATATTAATTGTAATCACTTTGATGTTATTTCCATTTTCTAGGACCTGTGATGTTATTAATTGATAAATGACATTATTATGAGCGCATATATTATTATTTTTTTCATTATTATATGTGCTATATATGTGGATTTGTGTGATATATATGTGGATCTGTGTGATATATGTGAATTTTAGTTATATAATCATATATGTGGATTTCAGTTATTATTTTCATTTATGTAGCCTTTGCCACCTGCAAATCAAGACAGTCGGCAAAGAATTTCTGTCCTGAAAAAAATAAAAAAAACCTTTGCCACCTGCCAATAAAGGCAGTCGGCAAAGAAATTCTGTTCTAAAAAAATTAAAAAAAGCCTTTGCCGACTGCCGCGTGGCAGTCGGCAAACGGAACGCGCACCGTCATTTCACGACGGCGTACGTCTCCTTTGCCGACTGCCATGATGACAGGTGGCAAAGACTTTGCCGACTGCTTTCCACGTGGCAGGCGGCAAAGGATTCTTTGCCGACAAATTCTTTGCGACGTGTTCTTTGCCGACTGCCACGTGGAATGCAGTCGGCAAAGCATTTGCCACCTGTTTTTGGATCTTTGCCGACTGCTTCTGGCAGTCGGCAAAGAGGGGCATTCCAGTAGTGAAACCAAATCAGCCCAATAGCCTTCTTAGCCCGTTTCACCCCAAACCAATACAGTCCAAAAGCAAAACCAAACCAAAAAACCGGGCTTAACCCAAACCATTGTCAGGTTGAAGCATAAGTAATTCTCCGTTTTTGCTAAGACCTAACAACTGTGGTACGTTCTATCTACTTAGTCATTATTAATTTATAGTGTGTTGTAACAACTAACAACGCATTCAAATGTGGACTTATTTGTTGTTGTATAGTACGTACTACCAAACGACTATGTCATTCATTTAATTAGATTAGATTGAATGGTTAATTAGGACCAACAATTAATTACTTTCTAGAAAGGTAATAGGTGAAATATATATTTACTTAATTTTTGATTGTATAAAATGGATAATCCTTGTGTGTGGGAGTCAGTCCATCAGGTTGTTATTAGCCAGATTCTAGGATTCACATCTAATGCGGGAGTAGTCGGGCATGCTGTGGCATGGTTCTTGGCGACTTTAAAGGAGAGCTTATTGCAACAAAACTGCTATTTTGCGCATCTTAAGGCTTCAAATGGTGTGTGGTGAATGACACAAAACCTGTATTTGTCGTCCATCAAGGACATTTTGCTGCCGTAATCTCCGCGTCCTTGCCAAATTGTTCTCGTGTTCGTGTGTGTACACTACTTCACCAGCTAGTTAGATTCATGTGTGTTCCCATTCGAGCCAAATCATGTGTACGTTCGAGTTCACCCGTTTCCATGGTGTTCTGGGAGTAGCCGCGCGCCGATCATGGCTTGAGCTCACTGATTGATTCCAACAAAAGCCAAACAACCTTTGCATGGGGTTGCACACTCGCATTTGACTTGATGAAATTTTATCTACTATCAAGTACATGCTGCGGCGTTGGGCACTATTAGCATTAGGATGAATAGAAGGCGCCTTTATGGCTGAGAAGAATGAAATTAGAGGCCTACTGCTTTGGAATTGTTTCACTCTCACAGATGGAAATTTAATAAAAGGCTGCCATGTATAACTTTTGCATTTATTTTTTTCACTGATTCATCAGCAATGTTGATGAAACAATGTAAAAAAGAAATGCGATAGTGGACACGCAGAGGCAGGAAGTATCTGTCATTCTATAAATGATACTATATATCACAGCCAATTAAACGCCTGTCTGCAGTCTGCAGTTCCTAATTAATCATAACGCCAATGAATCCTACCTCTTCAAGTTAAGTTGTAAACACAAATTGCTGTACAAAACTCAATGATCTCGATCCAGTTCTTGTCAGTTTGAAAGTACAAGGCGACCCCAAGCTGAGGCCCTCTTATGTTCCAACTTGCATTGTTGATCCTACAACCTTAATTAGTGCAAAAACCTTTTTTCTTAATTAGCTTGATAAGACATCTTTGATTTTTGTGAAGACAAGCCAGATATGTGTTTCCTTTCAGAATCATGAGAAACAATCACATCAAAAGATTCCCATTCAAGAATAGAATTGCCAGGATGCGACTTATCCAAGCTGCAGTGCAGCAGCACGGCAAGGCTGATGCGGAGGATATGCTGATCGTAGGACTATGGACAGGCAGTGCCACCACCACGGCGATACGTGCTGACCTGAACATGCCCAGCCACATGGCTTCAATGGCCTGGAGGCCTCTGGGCCCTTCTCTCCACTCCCTGACTGGCTCTAACTACTAGCATATTGTTCATGATGTTGTACTGTATCATAAAATTCCGGGGTCGATTGTACTCCTGACGCCTCCAATGCCAAGATCAAACCACACTCGCTGTAAAATTATGTTCAGCAACTAGGACTACTCTTATTATATGTACACCTGCAGGCTGCAGTTTGATTTGAATATCGAGGCTCAATTCACATTGGGTAGTTATACAGATGGACAAGCATCATAGTGTCGTTCGTACTAGTAAATTCAATGATGCAGGTTTCACAACTACCACATGTAATGCTGTATTATCTATATATGTGGATCGTCTATGCCTATGGACGTTTATATAAATTGGTTATGGACAAAGGCACAACTTAATATGTAGTAAATGCTATCAAATTCTTAATTATTTCATCCTAGGAAAAGTGTCCATAAAATTTGTTGGGCAATGCTATGGTACATATTTTTCTTGCTAGGAAGCAATATCTCAAACGAATCTGGGCCATCGATTTTCTAGATTTTTTGAGTTAATAAATGGATTTTTCAAAGAAAAGAAAAAGAAAATAATGTAAATGGCCTCATAACGGGAGACAAGCACGAGCACCTTCCTTTTGTGTAGGCATCGTTCCCTTTACTGCTTTGCATGAAAAATACCACTACTACAGAACAGGGCTGTAGTCCCGGGCCTAAACAGCCTTTAGTCCCGGCCGCGGAGCCGGGACTAAGGTTTCGGGACTAAATGTCCCACTTAGTCCCGGTTCCGCGGCCCAGGGACTAAAGGTCCACCTTTAGTCCTGGTTGGTAACACCAACCGGGACTAAAGGGTGTGCTGTGGTGCGCCGCCCTTCGCCCTTTTTAGTCCCGGTTGGTGTTACCAACCGGGACTAAAGAGTTTTTTTTCTTTTTCCTTTTCTTTTCTTTTGGTTTTCCATTTCTAGTTTACAATTATATTATTATTATTATTTTCGAATGCGTATTGTTCGCTGCTTGTTTATGTAGACGCCAAGCACCTATAATTTATATAATTGACAAAGATTACATATAAATATACTATATAATACTATTTATATATTATACATGTCTATAGGTCTATAATATAATATTTACACATATCCATCACGGATAAAGTATTAACAACTTAATTGTTCTCCACCACTCAAGCGTCGTACAAATGATCATCTTGGTTTGGTTTCATTGGCTCGTTAGGGTTGAAGTAGTACTCGCCGGCGGGATTCGGGACTTGGTCGTTAAGAAACCTGCGATTGTCTCCTGAATTCCTTTTAGGCGGACTTCATCCAACACCTTCTACCTCAACCACGTCTCCTTCAAGAGACATTAAAGAAAAAAAGTTAGAGGTATGAATAAGATTTATTAAATAGCAACAAATAAATGAAAATGAACTTATTATATATACATGTTACATACTTTTGCGTGCTCAAGATTTGTTCTTTTTCATAGACCGTCGAAATTCGCGGACATAGTAGCCACACAAATTTCTGCCTGGTGGTGGCGCAGAATCCATCGAAGTAGGATAGGCTTTGAAAGTGGCGCTTTCAAATCGGGCGGTGTTGTTTGCACGAAGCCAGCCCAAACCCTAGCAATAAAATGATCATTATTAATTATTTATTACCGAGTTAAAGAGCTGAAATTAATATTTAGAGATCGAAGTTACCCTTGGATAATATCTATCATTTCTTGGTAATCTTCCAATTGGTTTTCTCAATGAGTCATAGATTTGCGAATGACATTGCCGAGATCAATCACAATTAGTATTCAATGATAGCTGCATTTGTGTGTAGGCAAAATAATTATATATCTTCATAATGATCTAATTAATTGGTTTAATAGAATGTACACATGATAATGATACTTACTTAAAGTTTTAGGGAAAGAGTATATATCTTTTATCCTTTTGATTGATCAAGTACCTCCGTAGATTTCTCTCCGTTTGAACTCTCCATAAGACATACGGAGTCTTGGGGTCTTTGAATACAATATAAGGATCTACAAATCCAATCTCCTTGTCATTTCTAGCTCTGAGGTCCCTCATCATGTTTTACGCATATATATAGCCGGTTTCTATAATTAGTTATACATATACATGATAAGTTACTGATGATATTATTAAAAAAGAAAGAATCACTTACGACGAAGCACCCTGATTAGAGCTTTGTCCGGAGCGTCCATGTGGCATAGCTGGTGTAGCTCATTAAATTGAACATAAATAATATCATTACCACGGAAGTAATGATGGTTTCTAATTCGGACGCAGATATAGTCATCTCGCTCTTACGCCACACGGCGCAAGGTACCACCGGGTTTAGCAAGTACATCTGCGTGCCAAGTTTGCCGAGGGCCGCAGGGGTTGAATAAACTCTTGCCATATTCATATGTCTTCGCCCAATGATTAATTTCTTTTGCACTTTCAATTGCTGCCCCAGCTATCATTTGGGATAAGGTAAGACCGGTGTCCGCAAAAAAAATTTTTAAGATCCACATAGTGCAAATCTAGAGGTATCTGGCTGGTCTAGCACATCGATGTTTGAACCATATTCATTCCCAATGACTAGCGGGGGCACTGATTGCTTTGATTGTTCCCGAGCTGTGCTACACCCTTGCGTGCTCTTTTCTCTTTCTTATTCCCTTCTTCTATTGATTTGCTTAGAGTGCGATCATAGTCGGATAAAGATGATGATTCTTTCTAAGCTTGACGCCTCTTTTTTTATTGAGCCTCAACCATTTGCCGTAGAAGTTCTGGCTTTAGTAAGAGGTATGGCTTCTCAGGGTTTCGCTTGGATTCTCTTTCATCCTTAAGTCTCTTGAAGAAACTGTCCACATCTGACTTTACCGAAGCCTCTATTTCTGCAGCAGTCTTCTCATAGGACAGCTTCTTAGGAATGATAGATTGTTTCTTTTCGGAGGCTTTCTTCTTTGGTGGCGGGGCGGCTGACACTTTTGATTGTGTGGCCGGCCTCTTCTTCAATGGTGGGTCCACCGGTTTTGGCGCTGGAGCCACGTGTGGAGGCGATGGGGCGGCCGGTGGGGGGGTTGGAGCCCGACGTGGAGGCGAAGGGTCAGCCGGTGTCGGTGTTGGAGCCCGAGGAGGCGGCGTTTGAGCCCGAGGAGGCGGCGTTGGAGCCTGAGGTGGCGGGGTTGGAGCCCGAGGTGGCGGCGTTGGAGCCCGAGGTGTTGGTGTTGGAGCCCGAGGTGGTGGCGTTGCAGCCCGAGGCGATGCAGCCGTGTCTTGCACTGCCTCGTCATCACCCGCAGCACTATGACATGTTGGTGACCACCTGTGAAACCAATGAGGTATATGAGTAATATAAACCGCTCTGCCTCCTCTTCCTTCTTTCTTTGGCGGCTTCTATAAGTGGGTCTATCTTTAGGGAAGCCATGCTCCCACGATATCTCCCCATAGCCTCTTGTTCGCCCACCGTGTTCAGCAGTCTCCAGGGTGTATGTCTACTCATCCTTCTTTCTATTTGGCTGCCAGGCGCCACTTTCAACTAATTCTCGGGCATAGGCCATTCTCTGTCGCACTCTCTGCAGCTTCTCGCCGTACACTACCTTTCCGGTCTCTAGGTCCAGGGTTCCCCCATGACCCAAGAACCAATACTTGGCGTGCTCAGGCCAGTGCAGTGATTCTGGTTCCATCCCCTTATCAACAATCTCCTGTTCCAGCTTCTGCCACTTGGGAATAGCACTCCGGTAGCCACCTGAACCCAAGTGATGGTGGTATTGCTTGTGTCTAGCATTTTCCTGATTACGGATCATCCGTGCCTGACCCTCATCTGAGTTCTTAAACTGTATGAACTCATCCCAAAAAGGCCTCAACTTGACGTAGGCCTTGTTGGTGAAATTCGGTGTCCGGTTATGTGCAACAAAAGTCTTGTGGAGTTTCTTCTTCCAAGCCTAAAATTGTTTGGCCATCTTCTGCATAGCCCAGATTTGAACCTTCTCCTTCAAAGCTTCATCCTGTGTATCTAGCGTGAAATGTTGAAGGATATCTAGCCATAGCAATTCCTTGTCACGATCCGAGACATAACTAATAGTAGGGTCATCTTTCCATTGCCTCCATTCTCGAGCACTAATCGGGAGCCTGTCCCTTACTAGGTATCCACAGTGCGCAACAAATTTCTTTGAATGTTCCCCAAGTACTTGGCCTGTACCCTCATCGAATTCCGACAGAATGTACCGACCCTCCAACGGCTTCTTCGGGCCTCGCACTTTTCTACTACTCCCGGTAGTTGTCGCTGATCCAGAGGGCTACACAAACAAGTATAAATATATTAATACAAAAGCCATTCATTTTAATTTCATGTATATACATATATACTAGATTGTAGATAGACCTCATCAGGATCGTCTCCCACAAGTTTTTCATAATCAGCGAAGTACTGACTCTCATCATATATTTGTTCATTGTCTTCACCTTGGACTTGGGGATTTTGAATGCCACCGCTGTTGATTAGGTCCATCATTGCATCATCTATGTTATCATTCGGATCGGCCATTTCTGCAAATATATGTGAAAGATGTTAGAATTCAATTTGTCATGTACCACCATAAGAAAAAAGAAAAATAAAAACAATCTTTATACATGCATGTAAACCCTAACCCTATATATATACTATATTGCACATAAAGAAATATACACTAAGCAGTGGAAACATCAGTGAAATATACACTAAGCGTATCCATACACTAAGTGTATGTCTTTTCTTTTTAATAACCTATAAAAAATTAGGGTTAGTGTATGAAATCAAATTAGGGTTTCGAATAAGATTAACATGTATCGAATCAAATTAGGGTTTCGAATAGGATTTGCGTATCGGATCAAATTAGGGTTTCAAATTAGTGTATCAGATCAAAGTAGGGTTTTCAATTAAGGTTTCCAATTAGCGTATCGGATCAAATTAGGGTTTCAAATAGGATTAACGTATGGGATCAAATAAGGGATTCGAATTAAGGTTTCAAATTAGCGTATCGGATCAAATTAGGGTTTTCAATTAGGGTTTCGAATAGCGTATCGGATCAAATTATGGTTTCAGTTAGGGTTTCAAATTAGCGTAACGGATCAAATTAGGGTTTTCAATTAGGGTTTTGAATTAGCTTATCGGATCAAATTATGGTTTCGAATTAGGGTTTCGAATTAGGGTTTCAAATTAGCGTATCGGATCAAATTAGGGTATTCAAATAGGGTTTCGAATAAGCGTATCGGATACAATGCTATAGCGGTTTAACGTCCTTTGTCGCCAACGGCCCCTGCAGAGTTACTATCATCGCCGCGCTCGATGGCCGGCCATCTCACACACACACACACACACATATATATATACATACACCAACCGGGATCTTGGCTCGATGGCCGATGATACAACACATGAAAAGGACGGCTACCTGCTACGTCACGGGACGGGAGATGCACGGCAAAGGCGGCACGGCGGCACAAAAGAAGACACGGCAAGGCGCGGCATGGCACACGGCAGCAGCGGCCACGGCACACGGCAAAGCAAAGACGTACGGCAAGGCAAAGACGCTGCGTGGGCACACACCAACACGCACCACACGGCGGCCGCGGTGGAGGACGGCCGCAGCGGGGTCGCCGGGCGCGCCGGTCCAACAGGGGTCGCCCCCGCAGCCGCGGCGGTGGAGAGGACGGCCGCGCGGGGTCGCCGGCCGAACCCGGTGTCGGAGAGGCAGCGGCCACAAGGGTCGACGCGCGGACGGCAAGGAGGCGGTCGGCGTGGCGACGTTGAAGGACGGCCGCGGTGTGGACGAGGACGGCGTGGTGGAGGATGGAGATGGCCGCGTAGGGTATCCGGCCGGACGGGTGTCGGAGAGGGAGAGGGCCGGGCACGCGTGGAGTCGAGACGGACGGCGACGAGGCGGCCGCCCTGTTAGCCGAGGACGCCGTGGGAGGGAGCGGTGGAGGATGGAGATGGCCGGGTCGACGCCGGTGTGGAGGAGGGAGCGGCGCGGGGGCTCGAGGACGGCGAGGGCAACGGGCAGGACGGCGGCGACGGCGACGGCTAGGGTTAGCTCTCTGACAAATGGCGGCGGCGGCGGCGACGACGCCGATCCGTGGCTAGAGGAAGAAGAAGGACGCATCTGTACTTTAAGTACCCGCCGGGACTTTTAGTCCCGGTTGGTACCACGCACCGGACTAAAACACCTTTAGTCCCTAAGGTGGAGAGGCCCGGGACTAAAGGTGCCACCTTTAGTCCCGGTTATCATCAACAACCGGGACTAAAGGTTTTTTTAGTCCCTGTGGTGGTACCAACCGACTAAAAGGTTTTGCCCTACATCCCGAACTTACCGGTAGTTACCTTTTGTTTTTCCTTTTTAATAACCTATAATAAATATGTTAAAACTTGTTTATTGTCTAGTAAATTAAATACTAGGTATAAATTTTTTAAAAAATAACAGTTGCATTTCATTTTGCTTAATTGCACTTTGTAGAAATTTTTTGAACATAAATTATTTTCTCACCTTATAATTTCAAACATAAACATAAAAAACAATTAGTATTTTGTTAATGCAAAAATGTTTGACTTAATTAAAATAATTTAAAGTCGTTGTTTTCAATAGGAAATTTGTTTTTGCATTATTTTAACGTAAATTTTATTCATATATCACTATTTATCTCTAAAATCATGATATACGTGATATTCACTATTTATCTCCAAAATCACTGTTTATATTAGATTATTTTTGTTTATCTATGCTATTTCTAAATAGATTATTTTTGTTAATTGCATAGTAAATAAAAGAATGGGTATAAATTTTTTTTAAAAAGTTCTGTTCTATTTCTTTTTTTTGTCTAATTGCTTTTATAATAAATTTGGTAAAATAAAATCTTTCCATCCCTTATAATAGCAAACATAAATACATTATTTAAACGTAAATTTTGTTCATTTATCATCATTCTTTAAAGATTTAACCTATTTCTTATTTATTTATGCTTATAATAATTAGATTAATTTTGTTAATTGCATAGTAAATAAAAGAATAGGTACTAATTTGTTAAAAAATAATAGTTTCATTTCTTTTTGTCTAATTGCTTTCATAATAAATTTGGGAACATAAAATCTTTCCACAGATTATAATAGCAATGCCACAGTCACCATTACATCTTACGTTACAATTGTCACATACACATACTCTAATACACTCTATTTATTAGGCGGGCACAGTAGTGATCTTCTTTTTGAAGTATGTTCCTTGGTCATGATCTTGACGTAACCATGGAGTGTCCTCAGCATTTATCATGATGCTCGAATCTTTGGTCACATTGAAAGGTGTGATTCGGTCATCCCTTTCATAATCTTCTGAAATATCTGACTTGTCCTCAATTCCCACAATGTTTCTTTTCCCTGTGAGAACTATATGGCGTTTTGGCTCATTCGTTGATTTGTTGTCATTTTTCCCTCTCTTTTGTTTTGTAGACATGTCTTTCACATAGAACACCTGATTCACATCAGCAGCAAGGACGAATGGTTCAACTTTGTAACCAACATTGTTGAGGTCCACTATTGTTATTCCATAGTCTTTGTCAACTGTTACCCCGCCTCCGGTATTCTTGACCCATTGGCACCGGAACAAAGGGACTTTAAAATTAGGTGCGTAGTCTAGTTCCCAAATATCCTCTATGCGGCCATAATATGTTTGTCTGTTTCCATTCGGGTCGGTGGCGTCTAAACGAACCCCACTGTTTTGGTTCGTGCTTTTTTTATCTTGGCATAGGGTGTAAAATGTATTTCCATTTATCTCGTACCCTTTGAACGTGAGGATGTGCCATGATGGTTGCCTAGCCAACAAATACAGTTTGCTCATCAATCTGGTCATTACCCGACATTCTTTTCGTAACCAATCACCGAAAGTGTCCATGTGTTGACGCATAAGCCAAGCTTCATTCTTCTCTCGGGAACTAGGATCGTAGAAAGTCCTTGTGTTTCTTGACATATGGCTCCACCACGGATGAGTTTTGAAGAACTGTGTAGTGTGCTTTATTGAAATAATCGTCCCCGCACCGATGTATGTTTTTTTTCCTATCGTTCCCTTTCCGCCTCGTCTCCCCTCGTGTCGTGATTCAGGGAACACCAATTGGGTCAAGTTCGGGGAATGAATTCAACACGAACTCAATGACCTCCTCTGTCCCATAGCCCTCTGCGATGCTTCCTTCCGGCCGAGCACGCACGGTGAACATATTTCTTCAGGACTCCCATAAACCTCTCGAAGGGAAACATATTATGCAGAACACAGGACCAAGAATATTGATCTCCTTGACCGATGAACTAGGAGGTGTGTCATGATATCAAAGAAGGATGGAGGGAACACCAACTCAAAGCTGACAAGGCATTGAACCATATCATTCTCAGAGCAGCAAGTTCCAATTGGATTGATTGTCTTCTCGAGAAATTGCATTGAGGAATGCACATAGCTTAACGGTGGCCGGGCGTACATGTGGAGGTAGAATTCCTCTTAATGCAACTGGAAGCAATTGCGTCATAAGCACATGGTAGTCATGCGACTTTAAGTTCAGAAATTTCTTGTCGGGCACATTTATTATACCTTTTATATTAGAGGAGAATCCAGATGGGACCTTCATGCTTTGCTTAAGCATTCAAACATGATTTCTTTCTCTTCATTGCTAAGAGTGTAGCTAGCGTGTCTTAAATATTGGCGTCCATCATCTGTCTTCTCTCGGATGCGGGTTGTCTCGCTCTTCCATGCGCTGCAAGTCTTGTCGCGCTTCAAATGAATCCTTAGGCTTCCCATACACACCCATGAATCCTAGAAGGTTCACACAAAGATTCTTTGTCAGGTGCATGACGTTGATCGCATTACGGACCTCTAGAACTTGCCAATAGGGTAGCTCCCAAAATATTGACTTCTTCTTCCACATGGGTGCATGACCCGCTGCATCTTTTTAGAACCGGTTGGCTGCCCCGTCCCTTACCAAAAACTACTTTCACATCCTTAATCATCTCAAATACATCTTCTCCAGCTTACATTGCGAGGCTTGCATCGGTGGTCCGCCTTTACCTTTAAAATGCTTGCCTTTCTTTCTAACTAGGTGATTCATAGGAAGAAATCGACGGTACCCAAGGTACACGACCTTTCTGCATTTTTTCAAATATATACTATCAAGGTCATCAAAACAGTGTGTGCATGCATTATATCCCTTGTTTGACTGCCCTGAAAGATTACTTAGAGCAGGCCAATCATTGATTGTTACAAACAACAGTGCTCGCAGGTCGAAGTGTTCCTGTTTGTACTCATCCCACACATGAACACATGTTTCGCTCCATAAAGTAAGAGTTCTTCAATTAATGGCCTTAGTTAGACATCAATGTCATTGCCCGGTTGCTTCGGGCCTTGGATGAGCACCGGCATCATAATAAACTTTTGCTTCATGCATAACCATGGAGGAAGGTTGTAGATACATAGTGTAACAGGCCAAGTGCTATGACTACTGCTCTGCTCACCAAAAGGATTCATACCGTCTGTACTTAAAGCGAACCTCAAGTTTCTTGCGTCTTTTGTAAACTCTGGAAATTCCCTATCTATTGCTCTCCACTGAGACCCATCAGCTGGGTGTCTCAACATGTTGTCTACCTTATGGTCTTCTTTGTGCCACCGCAACAACTTTGCATGGTCCTTGTTTCTGAAAAGATGTTTTAGACGAGGTATTATAGGAGCATACCATATAACCTTTGCAGGGATTTTCTTCCTAGGACGTTCTTCCCCCTCAACATCGCCAGGGTCATCTCGCCTGATCTTATACCGTGATGCTTTACATACGGGGCATTCATCTAAATTCTCGTAGTCCTTGCCACGGTACAGGATGCAGTCGTTAGGACATGCATGTATCTTCTGGATTTCTAATCCCAAAGAACAGACGACCTGTTTTGCTTCGTACGTAGTGGTGGGCAATTCATTAGGGTTCGGAAGCATCTTTTTTGGATCTTCAATGCTCGTCCAAATGCCTTATCGGATACACCATTCTGTGCCTTCCATTTCAACAACTCCAAAGTGTTGTACCTAATTTTTTTTGCCCATCTTGGGCGGATGGGTATAGTAATTTCTTGTGATCTTCTAGCATGCGGTCAAACTTTGCCTTCTCTTTTTCACTTTCATATTCTTTCTATGCATCACGAATGGCATCACCAAGAGCATCACCTTCACCAAGAGCACCTCCCTCTTCTTCAGCTTCTCCCATTGCTGTATCATCGAAGCCACCAAATTGAGCAATAAGGTCGTCAGGCTCTAGTTGTTCTTGTTCTTCTTCACATTCTTCCATCATTATCCCGGTTTCTCCATGCTTGGTCCAACAAATATAGTTTGGCATGAAACCCGACTTCAACAAATATGAGTGAATATTTGTAGAGCTAGAATATTCCTTCAAATTCTGACACAAGGCACATGGGCAACGTATGAATCCATCCCACTTGTTTTCCTCGGCCACTCTTAAGAAATAATGCACACCATCAATAAATTCTTTGGAGCGGCGATCGGCATTGTACATCCAACCACGTGTCATTGTCTGCATTGCAACATAAAGTATGATAAGTTTCTAATTTTTACTACAGAAATAAAAGTAACAAATAACCTAAAATTCTCTATTTCTAATGTTTCTCGACAAGCAAAATTAAAAAAACACCAAAGTTCTCTATTTCTCTAAATAATCAAGAAATTTGGTAGGCATACTAGTTATAATTAACTAATTAACCCGGTATTGCTGACAGTAGAAGGGCACGTAGGATGGTAAAGAGAAGTGAAGGCCACGTGCGCTTATATACTCATAGAAACGTTGTGCATACCGTATACGTGCATTCCAATAAGCTGAAGCATGTGGTTCTTCCTGGAAAGCAACAAGCTTTAGGAGCCGATGGTGCAATTGACCTAGATGATTCTAACCAGTTCGGTGAGATGTCTTTCTTTACAGACCATCCTTCGAAGATACGAAACGTTGAGCGTAGCATTCCACAAAATTCTAAATCCTAGGTGCGCTACGATAGAGAAGGAAGAACAGTAGCTGGCTAGATTCTATTTAATGATAACTTCATTTGTCATGTTTGAATTATTTTAGAACGGATGAGTTAAGTGACACGGTCATCCTAACTCATCAACTCACATCACACTGTAGATGACCGAGCAGCAAAGCTCAGCGTGCAGAGTGTCGGTACCGTGCGGTGCCGTGTGCCTTGGTGGTCGATATGATGGGACGGGACGGACCGAAGCAGTAACAGGCTAGTGTAATGATGAGCGATAGCGTAGCTTCAGCAGCGCTAGCTTGCTTGGAGTTGCCCTATTCCTGCGGTCCTGCCCGCCCACCATCATCAACGTGCCTACTCCCTCCGTCCTAAAATAGATTTACTTGGCTTTATACATAGAGAGAAAATACAAAAAATAATTACTTTAATGCATAGACGGAGAGAAAAGAAAAAATAATTACTTAGCTTTATACATAGAGAGAAAAAAAATAATTATTTGGTTTTATAGACATAGAGAAAAGAAAAAATAATTACTTGGCATGTGGTTCAGCTTATCGGTCATAAATTGCAAATTAAAGTATTATAACCTAAAATTCTTTATTTCTTTTTTCTAAACAAGCAAAACTAAAAAATACCAAAGTTATTTATTTTTCTAACTAATCATGAAATGTGGCATGCATACTAGTTTAAATTAACTAATAAACCCGATCACAAATTGCAAAAATAAAGTATTCTAAGTAACTAACTAACACATAACCTAAAATTCTCCATTCTTATTTTTCCTAAACAAATTTTATATTCATACTTAGTTATAATTAAATAATCCTTCAAATGTATTATTTATACTTAGTTATAATTAACTAATTAACCAGATCATAAATTATAAACTAAAGTATTATCAAATGTTATTTTTTAAAAAACTAATTATAATACCACAAACGATGAAGTGATTGGAGTTTAAAATAATGTAGAAATCAAAAAATAAAAAACCACATGTATAACACCACAAAATGAAATACGCTGCTGCTAAAAGTTGAGAAGATGAAGTTAGTAACATCTAAACAAGAAAAAATGATGGCGTAGAAGTGACGAAATGAATCAATGGCCGGAGATGTGAGCAAAAACCAAGCAAGAACACATGAAGAATAAAGGAACAAGGTGAGCTCGGGCTCAGCCAGAGGAGGAAGAAGGATTCAAATATGGGGGGGGAGGATTTAATCTCGGTTGGTAACACGAACCGGGACTAAAGGACAATCTTTAGTCCCGGGCCGGAGTCACCCACGACAATACCTTTAGTCCCGGTTGGGGACACCAACCGGGACTAAAGATTGGCCTTTAGTCCCGGTTGGTATTACCAACCGGGACTAAAAGTCCCCACTGCGTATGTCAGACAACGTAGCCGTTGGGAAGGGGACTTTTAGTCCCGGTTTGTGTTTCTAACCGGGGCTAAAGGTGTTTTTAGTCCCGGACGCAATGTTTGCGGGAGCTAATATTCATTTGGCCAAGTGACCAAAGGCCGGTTCTGTAGTAGTGTACGTTACATATTCAGTTATAAAATAAGATACAAGTATGAAAAATATCAATGACCAACATATATATTAATTGATTTGTGAACTTTAGCGTTCTAAAATTTTTTGTTACAATACTAACTCGCCTAATTAAAACTATACAGTATTACACAATAAGGTAGCTTTCTAATAAAATATATATATATATAGCTGTTATGTATGTTAATTGAGCATGCAAAGTGACCGGAAAGATTCATATGCAAAATTCTTGTACTTTGGACATGTACGTTTTGGGCACTTATGCATATGAATTTCACACATGTACGGGTTCAGATACTCACACGTTCGTTGCCTCATTGGACACGTATGCAAGATTGTGCATGACAAGGGAGCCTAGGATATCTATCAAATCACATATGCTTCAATTTAAATCTAGACAAAATGTTTATATCTATACCTTCCTTATTTATCTTATTTCAAAAAATAAAAAATTAGATAAACATATTACCTCTTAGGAGGTAATAAATGATCGTAACCGTCTGATCAAAATAAATTAACGGCTCACAGTTAGATGGATGTACCACAGCAACAAAGCCCAAATTTGTTACACTATTAAGTGTAAATATTTATACATTTAAGTGACAACCCGGCTGTTGAACAAAATATTTGTAGTAGAGCGATTCTGTAACTACTAGCACTAATAAGGACTGCAAACTGAGTAGTTTATCCTACAAGAAGATGTGTGTTAACTGTGCTAGTATAGGTAAACAGTCACATTAGTTACATTAGTTAGTAACCGTGATGTGGAGACACCATATACATTTTTCTAGTCGCCGATAACTTTTGTATTTTCTTTTAGAGAATGGAAAAAGGTATATATGGCTTTATCACAGCAAGGAATAATCAGACCAACAAATTAATTATTAGAACCCGACACTTTAAGGCAGCGATAAAAAATGACAACAATTATGAAAAATGATTACAATGATGAAAAGTGAGCATAATGATGAAAAATAATGAAAATATATATAATCAAACGTAAAAATTTGACCATCTTTAATGAAAACTTTTGAAGTTTAGGTGTTCATTTCTTAACACTACGACATTGATTTTGAGCGCCACAAAAGTTATGACAAAACAAACACAAACATACTACTACAAATATGATTTTAGGAGACTGGCTGTTTTATTATATATACGAGGCTTGCAAAAATTGATACTGCCTCCGGAATTGAGCAGTAAACTAATGTGTGTGGTGAATTACATAAAACCGGTATTTGTCGTCCACCGAGGACATTTGCTGCCATAATCTCCCGTGTTCGTGTGTGTACACTACTTCACCAAGTTAGTTAGCCTCGTGTGTGTTCCCATTCGAGCCAGATCACGTGTGTGTTCAAGTTCTCCATTTCCATGGTGTTCTGGGAGTTGCCGCGTGCCGATCATGGCTTGAGCTCACTACTCGGTTCCAACACAAGACAAATAACCGTTGAATGGGGTCACACACTAGGGTTTTACTTGATGACATTATATCTACCATCAATTACTTGCTGCGGTGTTGGGCACTACTTCCATGAGGATGAAAAGATGGTGCCTCTACGGCTGACAAGCAAAAAATTAGAAGCCACTGCCTTGGAATAATGTTTCACATCTCGCAGAGGAAAAATTAATTATAAAAGATTCTGCGGCCATGCATTTTTTTTAGATAAAAGGATAGTTTATACCGGCCTCATCTACTGAAAGGTAGAATCAAGCCAATTATTCACATCTCGCAGAGGAAAAATATACCATATTATATATTCACTCTGTAGATCTACTCATGTGCAGTTCAACAAAATTTGATTTTTCATTTTATATTTTTTTCTGTGATTTACTATGATTTTTCAAAGATTCAGCCAAAATAAATAGAAAAGAAAAAAGACTAACAAAATTTTTGTATTAAAGTATATCATATTATATGTTCATTGTGTAGATCTACTTATGTAAAGTCCAACAAAATTAGATTTTCTATTTTATGATTTTTCTGTGATTTATTATGATTTTTCAAAGATTCAGCGGAAATAAATAAAAAAAGAAAAGACAAAACCCATCTAGTACTGTAGCAATCCCGGAGTTACTCTAGCAAACCACTGTTGGAAAACCACCTAGGGGGTAAAATAGACGGTTTTGAAAAGTTCAGAAGGTAAATCAGATCATTTCATAGTTGGGGGTTATGTAGTCACCCCCAATAGGTGGGGGGTGAAGTAGACTTTTTCCAAAGTTCGGCCAAATGAGCCACACACACCCTTGCACACACTTAAGTTTACACCCAGATTTTGACAACGAAACAAAAGTAAAGTCTTTACTAGGAAAGACCAATACACCTAGTTGATAACCATCCATTTAAACTAAAGAAGTGTAAAACTCTTTTGCATTTATTTTTTCATTATTTGTCAACAATGTCACCGGCACTATGCAACAATGAAATGCTATATGTGGACACCTAGAGGCAGGAAGTGTCTATCATTCCATTAAAAATACTGTCAAGCCCAAAGCCTGTATGAAGTTGCGACTCTGCGGTTCTAAATCCTTTAAACACAAATTGCTGTACAAAAACCAATGAACTCGATCCAATTCTTGGCAATTTGATAGAAAAACGGGAGTCCAAGTTGAGGCCCTTTTATGTTCGAACTTGCATTGTTCATCCTACAACCTTAATTAGTGCTAGAACCTCTTTCTTAGATTGATAAGCTATCTTTGATTTTTGTGAAAACCAGGTAGAGGAGTGTTTCATTTCAAAATCATGAGAAAAAACCACATCAATGATTCCCATTCAAGAATAGAATGGCCGGGACGCGACTTATCCAACCTTCAATGTAGCAGCACGAGCAGGCTGACGCAGAGCATGCTCGCCATAGGACCATGGACAAGCAGTGCCACCATGAGCGTAATCTGCCCTGGCGGGCCTGGCCTGAACATGCCCAGCCACATGGCTTCAAGGGCCTGTATGCCTGTAAGGGCAGTCCCAATGCTAGAAACTATATACGGTTTCCATAGTAGCCACGTCAGCAAGAAATCACTCATAGAAACTATCCTACACAATGCTGATGTCTTCGTGTAATAAATGCTGTTTTCTTTTTCCTTTGTCTCTCCTGAGTCCTGACGGTGAGGGAGTAGCCGAGTGACACATCTTCTCTTCTTCCTCAGTAAGCACAAGCAAAGTAGGTGAGAACTCCATCTTCGTCCTTAGTCCTCACGGTGAGAAGTAGCGCATATTCTCTTCTTCCTCAAGAAGCACAAGGCAAGCAGTTGAGAAGGAGTCACATGAGGAGAGGCCGCTGGACGTCAACGAGGCAAGGGGCTGGGGCACCGGCTGCGGCAAGCTCGTCTCTGTGGTCGTGGGCGAGCTTGGCTCTGTCACCGGGCATGAGCTCGTGCTCTCCCTCACCATGGAGCTCGTCGTGGAGCGCGGCTGGGCAACGACGGCGGGGTCTATGCAGCCTGCGCGGACTGGAGGGGCGGGCGAGCACTTGCAGCCGCAGCCGTGAGCGCACGTAGCGGTGGTCAGCGAGCGCGGCAGGGCAGGCAAGCACTCGTGGAGGAAGGAGAGAGCACGTAGTGGCGGCACGGGCAAGGGCACGCGACGGCCGGCTAGCGTGCGGCCCGCAGCGATGATGCAGGCAAGCGCACGAGATAGAAACGACTGGTTTCTTCCCAACGCAAAAATCACCGTTTCTTCGTGTCTCGGTTCCAGCGGAGACTTCGTTTCCTCGACAATAAACGATATCCTCAATTTTTACTCTCTTTCCTCATTGATTAACCTGCCATGTCAGCATTTTGCTTAGTTGGCAAGTTATTTAATGAAGATAGAAACTACAATTAATTCTCCACTGGGACTGCCCTAAGCCCTTCTCCCCACTCCCTCACTGGCACTAACTACTAGGAGCTCATTGTGTTAGATACTCCTCGTGTGGTATATTAGACAGGCTGCACTGTATGTTCGCTTTCAGTTCAGGTGCACGCGCGCAGGCTCCAACTCTCGTGGATGCCGCACGCAAGTAGGAGGCCATGGCGTGAGAATAGCTCAGCCACGAGCCTGGGCACGTAGTCGTGGGCGACCGCACGGTGCGTGGGGATGGACGCACACGATTCTCGCGTCGGGCGCTGCGGTTCGCATTACTCTGCTTTATTCTTTGATAACTAGCAGATACCCCCGTGCTTTGCACGGGGCAAGAAGACAGGCTCATGTTGGGATGGTGTGAACTTGGTTTCTGTCTTGAACCAATATAGCATGTATTTACATATTTGATACAACTCAGAGAAAAGCAGAAGTGGAACGATACGATAAGGTTTTTCATTCCTTGTCTGTTGATCTGCAGGTTTGAAGATTAGAAAAAGGACACCAAAATTGCAGGAGAGAAGCAGTAGTCCACGTGTAGTACCTTCAGAGCTGCAGTCCATGACGAATCCAATTGAGAAAAGAAACTGCAAGGAAATTTAAGTTAATAAAGGATCTGTGAAAATATTGTATCTTGTCTTTGTTTTGTATGCATGAGGTCAGTTTTGGAGTGTTTTTTACCATCAGGAATAGCCTTCTTGTAATCCTATGTATGAGTGTGGCTGCAAACAATGTTGGTGGAATCTGAAATGGTCATGGTTATAAATGAAGTATTGTAATCAGCAACTTTTATGAATGGAAGCAATTTATAGTATTATGTACGAAATATGGGGATTTATTCATTTCATATAAAATCATCAAGTAGGGGGCTTACCTGTCAAACACTTCATTGCTGTGATATGGTTAGAGAAAAGAAAAGGCATTGTGCATATATATCAAGGAAAATGATCCTAGATCTTGGCAGTGTATGGGCAAAGAAAACTGATATAGTAACTGAAATCATGGAGGGAAGCCCCAATTACTTGAAAATTGAGATTCACCAATTCTCCTGCAGGGTACCGTATTTATATTAGGAGATGACAGCATGCAGGTCACATAATCATGGAGTAAAGTAATAGATAGAGAACACAATCAGTAACTTAGAAATTTAGAATATGCATGGGAAATTGGTTGTTGGTTGTAGTACTTGCTGTAGTATCTGAGTTGATTGTGTATCTGTTGATATGTCATTTAAAATTTCAGAGTAGACAACATGTAAAATATCTCTTTGAACGAAATAACTCTTTGTACGTGTTTCCTTATTGGAATTCATAGACGAAAAGAAGCAAATAAGACAATGGTGAACCAAAATCTAAGAACTAAATTGAACTGGAGGTGACTATATGAAACAAAGAAGTCCACTGCATCGTAGAACTAAAATAGAGCATTTACACAATTGGGATAAATGTAACCCTAAAAATAGTATAACATGGTAACTGTGCACATAATTTGATGGAGAGACTCTTATATCAGTGTCGGCACACATTTTTTTGAAGCAATCCTATTTATAGATAAGTGTTGATATAATCCGTATCGACTGAAAGCAAAATAAGTTTTTTTTAAAACAGCAAAATAAGACTTTGAATGGCGCATATCAGTCAGCAAGAGATCTTCACTTTTGATGCAGTCTGTGGAAGCGGAAATAGTTTAGTTTGTTAAATATCTCTCTGGCAGACAATTGTGAGGTTTTAGGATTTGCCTATCCAAAAGAACATCCATGGTTCTGTGCCGAACCCAATTCATTTAATTTAAAGTTTGACTAATTGAATGGTTTTGAACATTGTTAAAGGAACAGTAGAGCAAAACAAATACCAACAGGCACATAGGACTCCGAAAAATAAGTGCTGGGAAGCATAGATGCAAAGGTCATATACATACCTCAGTTGCATAAGACATCAAACTCTAGATCGATATAGCTGGTGATTGGTAGAACAATATATTTGAGCAGGCTGGCCGAGGCACCAATCGGGGATGGACCAAATTTTTCACATTCAGACCCAGGAGTTTAGAGGGAGATGGCCCTGAAACTGATAGTAATAACTGAACATGTTCTGTTTTTTGAGTAATAGAACACTGAAAAACAAAACTAATTTTGAGAGCGAGATGGGTCATCTCCCCTAAAACTGAAAGTAGTAAATGAACATGATTAATGCATGAGCACTGAGCAGGTATTGAACCGGCAATATATACACATGGTGCAATATATACTTTTTTTTGGAAGGAAATCAACACATGGTGCAATATATAAGCAAATACTATGAATCTAGATGGTGGTAACTGAGAATTGTTGAACACCTATAAATCGTATAGTAGTGGATGGGCCACTGTTTAGAGGTAAGATGTCCCATGAATCAAGTGTCGTGGGAAGAGAGATGGCGATCCAAGTGGGCACCTTGACATCTGAATGTTTTGGCAGGCTAGTATTGTTGTGGAAGATGCCGTTTGCGACGATGACGGCGGTGGCGTCTGCGCGCAGCAGGCTGCAGTGTTGAGAACGGCCGGGATGGACGGGCTGGAACCTGTGGATATCGCGGAGGACGCCGTTTAATTTGCGGCGGTGGTGGCGGCGGGGCGGCGGCGCGCGCAGAAGGTGCGGGCGGTGAGGACGGCCAGGATTGACGGCCGTGCGCTGAGGGCGGCGGATGCAGGGATGCAGCAGACGTGGAGGTGGGCAGGGTTTTACTTACCGCCCGGACGACCGAACCGCCCGGCCTCCGTAACGGCTTACCGGCCGGTTACCGCCGGTAACCGGTTTATACCGGATGAATTCAAATTTTAAATTTGAATTTCGAAGCCGCGTAGTTTAAACGGTAAGAATCGGTTTACCGGGTCGGTTGGACCGGTTTACCGGCGGTAAGAACCGGTTACCGGGTCGGTAACCAATGATGTCAAAATTTTTCAAATGAAAAATGAAAAATGTTTTAAAAAAATGCTAGAAAAATTCTTAAAAATACTTCATGATTTATAGAATCCAATGATGTCAAAATTTTTCAAATTTGAGTGCGTTTAGGATATTTTTCGACCTTCATGATTTAATGGGCCTTAATGGGCCGCGGTCTTTTTTTTTTTTTTTTTTTTTCAAACTTGCAAAGGTCAAAATAAATACTAAACGAACTCAAATTTGAAAAATTTTAACACCATTGAATTCTATAAATCATGAACTATTTTTATAAAATTTTTTAGAATTTTTCATTTTTCAAATTCAAATTTCAAATTTGAAAAACCCTAACGGTTTGTACCGTCCAAAACCGAACCGGTGCGGACCGGTAAGGTCGGTAACCGGCCTTACCGGCCGGTTACCGATCGGTAAGAAAAACCGTGGAGGTGGGTGGCTGATCTGCGGCGGCCAGCGTGGGGAACTGCGGCGGGAGCAGGGGAGAGAGCGGCTACGGTGGCGGCGGGGCTGAGATGAGCAGCTGTTTTGCTGAAGTGCCGAAAGTTCTGTTTTTTTTCCTTTTTTTCCAGCGGTCGTTCGAGAAAAGGAGGGCAGCCCTTCTACTGCATACCCACATGGTATAGCTGTTGTCTGTAAAAATTTAACATTGGGACAAGCTTTCTTAGCATGATCACCCAGACAAAGTTCACAACTTAAAACTGTCGTGCAGACAGAACTAATATGTCCCTTAGTATAACAACGGTAGCAGTAAGGTTTTCCTTTATTTTTTGGTGCATTACCCCTCATGGATGATTCTGGGATGTCAATTGATAGCTCGGTGGCATTGGAACCTGGTGGGGCAGCGGCTGCTGTGATCATGGACGACGATGCGGTTCCCTGCTGAGTTGCCGTCGCTGCCGCTTTTCCGTTTTGCTGCAGCTGCTGCGCCGGGACTGCTGACCCAGCCGGCTGTCCAGCCTGCTGCGCCCCCTGGGTTGGCATGGCAGCAGGGCAGACGCCCTGCCCCGGCCCGGCCGGGCTGCCTGCCGCACCAGTCGCGCCGCGCCGCCCGCTCCACCGAAGGCTCCTTTGGCGCCCGGCCCCGCGCCCGGCCTGGCGCCAGCTTGCGCCCGCGCCCAACCAATCAAGCCCGAAGACTGGGCGCCAGGCCGCGCTAGCTGGGCGCCTCTTTGCGCCGGGCCAGTGCGCCCCGCCGCCCGGCGCGCCCGCCCAGCGCCGCCAAGACACTGGAGCTCGAGGCCCGAACCCGAGCGCCGCACCGTATGCGGAGCCTGGCCATGCCAGCGCTGGTGACCCGGCTGGTGTCTGCCGCCCGTCTTTGGTACCCCGTCCGCCGCCATGCTTGGTACCGGACGTCGTCGCCGCCCGTTCCACCCCCGGGCGGCCGGAGTTCGGCGCCATCCGCCCCGTGCGATCGTGGCCTCCCTGGTGCCCACCATACCCGCCTCCGGCGACCAGCGCGCCTTGTCCGCGACCCCTTCTGCAAGGGTGACCGCGGCCACGCCCTCCGTCTCCCATGCATGGGTTGAACCCGGGGTTGAAGCCCGGATTGAAGCCGCCTTTCCGACCTCCACCGCGACCCCGAATCCGCCTGCGCCGCCATCTTCTTCCCCAAGCGCCTGGCGTCGGCAAAGGAAACGACGAGCGGAGTTTTGCGGCGGCGGCGGCCGTTTTCTGCTTAACTTCGCGTTCGATTCGCGCAAAGAAGGACACCAGGCCTGCTGTGGGCCGAAACAATCTCCCTGGGCCTAGGGTGATAGTGCTTCGACTACCTGAGGCCTGGTCCGTCCGTCTCATACCACAAGGGGAAAGGGATTGGCCTACCGCGGAAACCGTCGCGAACGGGTGCGCGATGATTGCGGACACCGGAGGAAAATCCGGATCGGACCCGGTCAATTCAAAATTTGAAAAGTTCTTCGTTTTCGGCTCGGCAGCTCCTGCCCCCGACGGTGCTGGGCGTTCTAGCGACGCCAGACTTCGCCCATGGCCCCCGCCGTGCGCTGAACGCCGGCCGCCGTGCACTGAGCGCTGGCCAGAACTGCCCCGGTCACAAGACGCCATGGCCAGGACGTCACCGATCGTCCTCTGCGGAGACACCCGAGGAGGTGGTAGAGGTCCAAGCCATGGCCTTGTGGGAGAGTGCTTAGGGGATCCTTTTCCATGGACCAGCTTATGAACGATAGAATTGGCAAGAGCAATACCTCCTGGCGATCCATTCTTACCTTCGTTCAGCGCTTGCTCCGCTTGAATCAGTTGCTGAACCGAGAAACCATGTTCCTCCGCCGCCATGACGAAAGCGTCCGTAGGCGGCAGATCGTCGTCCTCGTCGGAGACATCCTCCACGATGGGAAGTTCGTCGTCGGCATCGCCGTCATTCACCCCGGTTGCGCCCAGAATCTCCCATGGATCGGTTTTGGCCGGCGCGTCGCGGCGGCCGCCAACTCCACCATTCTTGAGAGAGCTTGCCGACCTTCGGTGTCCCGGGTGCCGGCGTCGACGTCGTCGTCGTCCTCGCCATTCTCCTCCTTGCTGGTTGACCCATGCAAGGCCCTCCTGGTTGCCGGCGCCAGCGTGAGCCGCCTGCGGCGGCTACCGCCGCCTCCTCCCGCTCGCATCACTCTAGTTGTCCTACTTTGATATCTTCAGCCTTAAATTTCTATGGCTGGATCACTGCCAGGACATGGAGATCACTGCCAGGACATGGAGAGCAGCACAGATGGAGCCATGGAGAAGGCGAATGAAGGCCTTGTTTAGATTGGTTTAGATTGCCTGTGTGCATTTAATAGCTATCCATATATTGCGAAATAATTAAAATTATCACTCTTACTAACCAAGCAAATTCTCCTTTTTATTAGTCGGCATAAAGACACCTATCCTGCTGAAAGGGACTCCTACGATGCAACAGGGTTACAAAGATGAGCTGTTCTATGAAAGGGACACCTACAAATGGGAGGAAATTTGATTAAAGAGATCTGTGTAAAACTCTGATGTGCAGTGACCTAGAGTTGGTGCACTTGAGGTCTCAGTTGCTGTGGGAGCTTGGCTTGACGGAAAACTGATTCGACAAACACAGCCCGGATGCCCAGATCAAGGCTTGCTTGTCACGTCGTTGGTATGGCATCGACTCCAATCCAGAAATTCAAAATTGGGGATGTCACCTCCAATATTTATATATGTTATGCTTGCTACATCCCTGTTCGTCTGTATTAATCATTTTACAAGGTGGCCTTGCTCGTCACCTCTACAAATAGTTCATTAATGGAGTATCCTGTTACTTCAATTATTGTGAGATCATATGATGAAAACTGGCTGGCATAAATTTGTAATTGAAAGTGACTAAAATATATATAATGACATAATATAAAACGTTGATAAAATATAATTGGTTGATCATATGTTTTTTTTTTTTTTTCATGACAGTGCAAATCGTGGTAACATTTAATATTTTCATTGGGTGTGGTGCGGACCAATTTGAGTCAAGTCATGGACTCGTGCACATACTTGTCGTTTTGTATTGATTCATGTGTAGTTCGCGCCAATATGAGTAACGTCATGTTGATTTAATGTGTAGGTGTTGCTTTACGTGAAACATGGCTATGATGGACAACAACTAGGGTTCGTGTAGGGGAACGTTATCTAGTACAAACTAACTTTCCGTGAAAATCCGTGCAAACCATGATAAAAAAGTCGACTTTGTTTGTGAGATATCTTGTCATCAAAAAAATCACACATGTAGATGAAATAATGATACACAACCTTGTAAAATATCTTGTCCAAACTCGACTTTGTTTGTGAGATATCAAAATAACAAATTTCTAACAAATTATCTGGACAGCTTTCTAGCTTAAAATCATCAATATCAGCGGAAACGCTCTTGAATTATTTATTACTTGTTCACTCTTTAAAAGAGGTTACCTTTATCATGAAACGCTCTAGCTTCATCGTCCTCGTAAGTGTTTGATAGATCTTCTTCTGGGTTATGTTGATCTAAATCATGTTTTGTTGCAAAAAGTTATTTACAATCAAAATGTTTTGATGGTGAAAATTTAATATTTATCTTCTTTCCCATGCATCAATCAAAAAATTTTAATAATGAAAATTTAATGTGTTTTTTACCTTCTATTCCAGGTCCCCAAATACCAGAATTTTAATCATCAATGGCATAGCCAACTTGCACTGTTAATATTTATATCTATAATATTAAGTTAACCAACACAATAGAGAGCTTATGAACTTGGTAGAAACAAACGTACCACTTAATGCCATTCTTTTAGAACGGCCAAACTTTGCACGATAGTTACGCTGATATTTTTTGTTTCTAGCCCGTCTTTCTGCCTCTTTATCATTAAAGAGCACACCAGTATATTCTATTTGACGCTTCCTCTTATATTTGGTATTCTTCAAGCACTCATTATGTGCTTTTTCTATATCATCACCTGTAAACTAGTATGTTCAACATCGATAACATATAATCGTAATGTTGTAATGTTATTTATAATCAAACCTTGTTGCTTTGCTGCATGTGGATTAGGTTATTCTTTTTTGGTTACCATCATCTTTTGCCCGTAACCTTGCACGGTACTTGCGTTGATATTCTCGGTTTCTAGACCGTCTTTGACCATCTTTTCACAAGTCATTACATCAGTAGAATCTGGATTCTCTAGTTTATTCATCATTGACATTTTTTTCTGTGGTCTCACCTGTAAATATGTAAGATCAACAATTAAATTTTTGTAGTAACATTGCTTATTATCAAACCTGGATGCTTTGCTATTATAGTGCATGCATCAAGCTGTTTTTCTATAACATAAACCTTGGCACGTAGTCTTGCACGGTAGTTCCGCTGATATCACAAGTCTTTAAATTAGTAGTTTGTGCTTCAAATTTCCTTTTTAGCCGATGATATATCGCCATTTGGTCTTGTGGGCAGATTACCATCTGATCTTGTGGTCGAAGTCATAATAATATTTAGGTTGGAGCACTGGAATCAAGGAATATAAAACTCTTAAAGTTAGTGTATTAACATTATTATAAGTAAAATTTGCATAAATGGACACTGTATTGAAGAAAGAAATATGTTGTGCGACAGGTGATAAATAGGTGCAGTGTCAAATATCTTCAGTAAAATCCCATTGGCACGATTCGTCAAAGGAAATTCAAATTTAAATTCTTCTCAGGCGCCTGCTGCTGCAGATGGTGCGGTGGACGACTGCATGCTTCTACAAGCAAGCATGGGTAAGCATCGTTTCATGGTGTTTAGTCGTCGATCACGCAGGTCGCCAAGGACGACGCAGGCCGGGGCGCATTTCCAGGAAGCACGAGTGGGATTCCAGGAAGTACGTGTCTAGTGTGCAGCTGTTGAGGGCGCGAGGCCAGAGCACAGCCGCCGGGAGACAGGTGACGTTGTGCAAGGAGACAACACGTGAGCTTGAAGATGGCTGATGTCATGGTGACATCCTCATGACATATTTTCATGTATGAAAAGAAATGATGAAATACATAGACAAAACAGATACGTACCTGAGCACGTTAGCAAGGCAGTGCGTGATGAGCCAACGAGAAGAATAGGAATCAGTAGGCGCGGGAAGGCTATTCCGGAGGATGCAGCGTTTCAAGCAACCATTAGATCTGAAGAGGGACAGGCATCAACGGTTTAGACATCAGGTGGGTATAGTTTTTTTGGTAAAAAACATTTTCAACTCATGGGCTCCTTTATAGTATAGATAGATATAGATAACTGTACAGTACTGGTAATAATAATTGCTTCATGGGCGTGCCATGCCTATAAATGCCATGTATAACAAGCTAAACACCGGTAGCTTTGTTTTATAGTAGTTAGCACTACAAGCCGAGGCACTGCACATTATGCAGGAGGGTTTTCACAAGCGGGCTCGGAAATGGCAAATTATGACGCAAAAAGCAATATATATTTAGGACTGAGAAGCATCAGGAACCCATAGTTAGGAATGCAAATGGCGCGGCGACATGCAGCCTGCCCCACGTCCGCACTAGGTGTGAGCGAGCTCGCATGCCTGCGGTATCTCACGTAGTGCCGCTTAAATTCCTGGTGGCCTGCGTGTGTCCGCTAGCAATAGCTGCGAGTTCTCACTCAAGTATGTTGGGCTATCCCTCCACATGAAGGATGACTTTGAAGCCTAGCAAATTAACAAAACAGCCCATAAGCCCAAGTGCTTATGCACCGTTGATTTCGGATTGAATCAATGGTTGAGATAGCATCTTGAGAAGTGTAAAAGGGAGAAACCCTAGCCTCCACTCAGTGGAGCTGCAGCTGCTGCTGTGAGAGTGTGAGAGAGAGCAGAACACTCACCACAACTTACACTAGTACAAAAATGATTTTATGAGGTTGTGCCATTTTATTAACCGTGGCGGTCACAAAATCCAGCCGCCACGTAAAATGCTTCGATTTACCGTGGCGGCATTTTTTATTTACGTGGCGTTTAATAATAACCGCCCACGGTAAATCATCTATTAACCGTGGCGGTTGTTTTTAAGAAAACCGCCATGGTTAATGGAGCCCAAATTAATATAAGCCCAACTCGGCCCGTTAACTGGTCATGCTATATAAAACGCCAAGCCCTAGCCTCACCCTCCTCACTTCTCTCTTTTTCTCCCTCACCCAGCCGTCACCGTCTCCCACCCTCACCCGGCCCTCCCCCTCCCTCACCCTGCCGTCCGCCCCCTCCCTCGCACGGCGCGCGGCGCTCCCTCCTCCTCTCACTTCGACGGTGGGCCTCCCGCGCCGCGGTGGAAGCGAGGCAGCGGCGATGCAGGTGTGCCAGCGGATGCGCTGCGGTGCGGCGGCGGCGTCTTGAGGCGCTAAACTGCGGCCTTAGCGGCACTTCATCTCCTTTGCATGTGGCGGGGGGTAGCCAGCGTCAGCGCGGTGGCGGCGTCGCGGCGGCGCTGGATCTCCTCCACCGGCGGCGGCGCCCTCCTCCCCATCTCCGGCGGCCGTGGCGGCTGGATCCGCCCGCAGGTGGCGGATCCTCACCCGGTGGCCGGATCCGTGCCCGATGGGCGGATCGAGCTCTCTCGGCGGCAGCGCACCCTCGTCCCCCATTTTCGGCTACCGTGGCACATGGATTCACTCGTGGTGGCGGATCAGCGCCCGTGGTTGCGGTTCCGTGCCGTGGTGGCTGGATCAGCTAGCAGCGGCGCCTGACCAGATCTAGATTGGGTTTGGGTTTTTGGGCTTTCTTTTTTTTTTTTTTAATCGATTAACCGTGGCGGTTTTTGGAACTGCCACAG
>JADLZL010007826.1:0-27708 GCA_015844335.1 Chrysopogon serrulatus | reverse complement strand
AATCGTGATATTTTCGTGGCGGATAAGTTTTCGTGCTAAATATGCACTAGAATCCCTCTTTTTAGCTTTTCTCAAAAATCATCCTGGAAAATACGTAATATGCAAAACTCGTAGAAATTGTCGAGATAAAACCCTAGACTAGTGTGTTTTCTTGTTTTCATTCGGGTAAAAAGCCCTAGTAAAAGTTGACGCTAACGAGTGTCAACATGTACCAGTGGAGGAAGGCATGCAGATCATTCAGAAATGTCACTCATCACCATATGAAGGTCATTATGGGGCATTCCGCACTCATGCAAAAATCTGGCAGAGTGGATTCTTTTGGCCAACCATGTATGAAGACACCGAAGATTTCATCCGAAGATGTGGAGCGTGTCAGAGGCACGGGAATATCAATGCAAGAGATGCTATGCCACTCACCAACAACCTTCGATAGAGCTCTTTGATGTCCGGGGAATTGATTATATGGGACCCTTTGTGAAGTCAAAGAATTATGAGTACATTTTGGTGGCAGTTGACTACGTATCCAAGTGGGTAGAAGCTATGCCATGCAAGAATGCTAACTCAAAACACTCAAAGAAGATGTTTGAAGAGGTTATATTTCCAAGGTTTGGAACACCTAGAATGGTTATAAGTGATGGAGGAACACATTTCACTGATAAGAAGTTTCACTTATACCTACAAGCTCATGGAATACGACACAACGTCGCTACTCCATATCATCCTCAGACAAGTGGCCAGGCAGAAACATCCAATAAACAAATCAAGAATATTCTCCAGAAAACAGTGAATGAAATGGGAACTCTATGGAAGGATCGATTACCTTATACACTATGGGCATACCGGACAGCTTATAAAACACCTTTGGGTATGTCACCATATCAATTGGTATATGGCAAGACTTGCCACTTACCAGTTGAATTAGAACATAAAGCTCACTGGGCTATCAAAAGATGGAACATGGACCTAGAAGCTGCTGGAGAGAAAAGAAAGATGCAATTATCAGAATTAGAAGAATGGAGAGAAAAGGCCTATCACAATTCAAAGATCTAGAAAGAACGGACGAAGAAATGGCATGATAAGAGGATCAAGAAGGAGTTTGCACCAGGAGATAAGGTATTACTTTTTAATTCCAGGTTCAAATTATTCGGGCTTGAAAAATTAAGGAGCAAATGGGAAGGACCTTTCACCGTTGTAAATTCATCACCACATGGAGCAATAACTTTACAATCAAACGAAGGTACGTTATTCAAGGTAAATGGACACCGACTTAAACTTTATTTAGAGCCATTTGATTCAGGAGTAGTGGATGAAATCGAATTCATCCAATTACCAACTTATTAAGTTCTATTTTATTCCGGTATGAATTTTTATCCGTAAACACATCTAACAGAAACATAGGAGGAGTCCGAAGCACCCCCCGGAAGGGCACCCAAGGTGGGCCCCTAGGTGGGGCCTGGCGGGCGCCCCTATGGGGCCGGTTGGCGCCCCCCGCCCTCTCGTCCCGACTCTCATCCCCTATCCTTCTACACTCTTCCTACGTATATTCGCGTATTATCCACGTACAATCGGATATTCTTTCGTACGAATCTCGTAGAACCTAGGTTTTATCCTCATCCTGTCTCCTGAAAACCCATATAAATACGTACCTAGACCTCCCCAATTGTATTCCATAACCGGCCACCTCTCTCTTCCAAAAGAGCTCTCCAATCTAGATCTATTAGCAATGGCGAACAAGGCGATCGTCTCCCCACGGCGCGGACTTCGACAAAGATCCCCAGCGATGATTCGAAGGCCCTCGTCCTCGCGCAACCGAAGCCTCTCGCCGTCGTGCCGCCGAAGCAAGTTGCAACGATCCCCCAGCGCCATGAGCAAGTCTACTACGTGCAAGATCCATCTGCTCTTCCTCCACCACCTGCAAGACTGCTGCTTGAAGGAGGTGCTAAAGGAAAGCAGATTGCTATCCCCAAGGGTACCCAGCTCCTTGCACCTAAAGCTAATGAGCGACTCGTGGCAGTCGAGACCGACAAGAAGGGCAAGCTGATATGCGCTAAGTACACCAATGCTGCTCGTCCTTCTGTTCAAGGAATTCGTGCAAACCCTGATGAAGTATGCTACACCGAGCCCATCGCACCTAAGCCCAAGCCTAAGAGGAAGAGAGCAAAGATCAGCATTAGCACCGGAGAAAGTTCCCAAGCAGCCCGGCACCAACTCTACGCACTCTCAACGAGAAGCTTGAAGGCCTCTCCAACCTTGTCAAGGAGATGGAAACATCTAACTAGCCGAGAGACAAGCTCATAGATGACGAGAAAAGAAGGTTGGAGTTAATCTCAAGTTAATCCGCAGCCTCAAGCGCGACAAAGAAAAGCTTAAAGAATAGGTTGCAGCCCTCAAAGCTATAATTCAGGGCCTCAATAATGAAGGGCAGCATTAGTTGCCTAGTTACCCAATAAGGCACACTTCCGCTAGTTCAATTAGTTAATGGAGTCACCGAGTCATTTTCTTAGGACAAAGCCTAATGAGCTAGGGCAGTCGTTAGCTCACCATTAAAGCGTCTGTTGAATTATTTTATACCACCGCCATAAATGAATAAAGTGTCTTATTTTATGTTAATGTTTGTTATCTACTCTACTCTCTATTTTTGGAACATATTGTCTCCACATATTGCGCAGAAAGTATGTAGGAAAACAAGTGTGGGGGAAGCACAATTAATCACGAAGCGAAAATACGATCGGAAAAACAGCGTAATTCGAAGCGACATCGACCCAACACCGCAGTTTAGCGGGGGACTGCAGACCCCTAAGGTGGGGCCGGTCGGCGCCCTGATGGGGCCGGGCGGCGCCCTCCTGCCACCTCTCGCTCCCTCGTTTCGGTCACGGTCAGGTTCGACTTAGTTACAATTCAAATGCATATTTTATACTCTGAATTTCGATACAAATTTCAATTCTTCATATTAATTGCTTCAAGAAATAATAAACCCATTCAATCCATGACCTAAGAAGAATAAATTATATGACACCCTTCTAGAGTCATGATTATTATGAAATTTATAAGTGCTTCATGATTGTCTAAGTTATTGTAGGAAGTAAGATAGTAAAGATAATGATTATTCAATTTCTGATAATTTGTCTTTGGAGATTTTATTTCAAAAATTTAAAAACACTTAGCTTCACTCCTCTTTGTAATGGAACTTAATAATAATTATAATAATCCACTTCAATAGCTTTGGTCGAGAGGTTTATCATATTCCCAGATCATAAAATAAAAATTAAATA
Organism: Chrysopogon serrulatus; assembly: GCA_015844335.1. Lineage (NCBI taxonomy): Eukaryota > Viridiplantae > Streptophyta > Magnoliopsida > Poales > Poaceae > Chrysopogon > Chrysopogon serrulatus. The sequence continues at coordinate 24,436 of JADLZL010007826.1, read as the reverse complement.
AAAATAAAATTCACTTTCTTGAGCAATATTATGAAGGAGGCATGAGCTATTTAAAAAGATTCCGAGGAAATAAAAAGGGACAAGTGTCCAAAACCTCAAAAAGATAGATCACGAGGAAATAAAAAGGGACAAGTGTCCGGAACCTCGATTTAAGAAGGAAAGAAATATGAGCATGTGCTCAAAGAAAAAGAAAGGCTCATGGTTCCTCCAACATAATATGCCAAGAAGTGAGAATTTTTCCCTCGATCTAAGGAATATGATATCTCTCTCCCCTCGCTATAAAAATATCCAATTTATGTCACTACCACTGGTGCCACTACAAATGAGAGGATCGAAGCTATGTTTTTGCAAAATACATCTCCACTCCAAAAGACACAATTAAAGAAAGAGTAATCAATCTTAGGCTCTCTTACTCCGCAATCACTTGAGGATTCATGATAGATACTTTAAAATTTTCACAATGCATGATAATTAGACTAGTGCTACATAATTTAAGTTCTAAGTTAAGCATTGAATGTGTACCCGTTTTGCCAAAACCAACCTTTTTCTCGGGACGAGCAAAAGCCTAAGTGTGGGGGTAATTGTTGACACCTGTTATCACCCAAAATTTATTAGCAATTACCACTCCCCGAGACATGAATATATGATAAGAATAGGGTTACCACTGATAATTTCCACTAGTTTTGGTGATTTGTGCATTTTTCGAGGAATTTTCCAGAAAAGCCTTAAAGAGGGATTTAAGTGCTAATTTACCACGAAACTTGATCGCGACGCAAGCACATCGCCAGAGGGTTCAGGAATACTCCAGAAGACACCCGAAGCAACAGGGGGGCCAGCAGCCGCCAAGTGGGGTCGGGCGGCCCCTAGGGTTAGGGTTTGCCGCCCCCCTTCTGGAACCTTCCTCCACCGCCTCTGAGGAGTCATCCTAGCCGCTTGCTACGCCGGTTTGATCCAACGACGCGTATCAATCCCACCGGGCTATAAAAGGAGGGCCATACCCCCCTGGAGGAGGCCAGATCAAGAGATGAAGAATCAGAGCTTTAGATAGAGATCCACTAGATCTAGGCCTGGCAATAAAGATAGAGATTAGAGAGATAGAGTAGAAGAGTAGAGATTCGGAGGAGCCCCGGCCCTGTCGGAGCATCCTCGGGGAGCTGTATTCGTCTCGATTCGCCTCCCTCGAGCCGCATTCTCGAGGTACTTTTGTATTTACCATTCTGATTCAAGTAAGCAGTTGTTTATATTCGTTCTTTGGTTTGCAGCTCATATTACATTGAGTACTTTGATTTGGGTAGCTCCTAGGTCAAAGTAGTATTCGTAGCGTAGACGTGGTGTCTGGGTTATGATTGCTTGTGAATGTCCCCCCGATCAGCCCTGATAGTGGTAGCTCGCGTAGGTGACTTTATAGCTACGTTGAATCCTCCGTAGTCCACTTCCCGTTGATAGGACCGATAGGCTTATAGGTGTCCGGTAGGTAGATTACTCGCTTTCTTCTCCTATTCAAAGTCACTTGTCCGATAAGATGATATTATACAAAGTTTACCGGTAGTTAGAACTAGAGTACATTAGCTATTTTCTCATTCTCAATAGTTTTCTAGATTGTTTGTACCCCCTTAGATTAAGAGTATTAGGTCAATCATAATTCACCCTACGTTCCTTTGGGTTCGATATTAAAACCGGGTTGATCTTGGTGAAGTGCCGATCAAGATATATATCTGTGCGCTTGCGGATAATCTGATTATAATCATTATTTAGGTGCAGTTAATTTATACCAACAACAACAGAGGCCGCCACAAACTCACGCCACCCTGGAAGGGGCCCTTCATCGTCGCAGAAGTCCTCAAGCCGGGCACCTACAAGCCCGCTAACGAGGACGGCGAAGTCCTCAACAACGCTTGGAACATCCAACAGCTACGTCGCTTTTACCCGTAAAAATTTCAAGCACTTGTACATACGACTTGTACCGTACTTTTTCTGCTAAGGAAAATTAAGTCCTTAGGCGTTTGTCTAAGTCGTAATATTTTATCCTCAATTGGACTCAGCGAGACTTGGTTTTGGCTCACCAAAACCAACTCTCCCTCGGGGGCTAGAAAGGGGGGGACCCCCTCCTTCAAAGCACCCCTTGAAAATTCCTTGTGCTTCTTTCGGCTATCTTTTGTAGACTCTACGTTCCCAAAGGTCTTGCGTACTTAGGAAAAGGCACGACGTGATGTCATCCCGAGGCCGAGGATGGCCGGGCCGCGAGGCCACCTACGCCCAAGTGCTATGGTGCCTCCGCTTGCCGCCCTCAGCCAAAGGAGGACTCCGAGCGCCGCGGGGAGGTCGCTCATTACGAAAAGGCAACGGGGCCATGACAACTATTCACGCAGGCCTTACCCTCGGCTGCAAAGCATCCTCACAAAACTAAGTAACGAGCACAACTGAAAGGGAAACGCGAGAGATAACGAAAAAACCGTCACAAAAGCATAAGGCCTCGACGGGCCGACTGACACAAAGTGTTCCATGAACAAAAGTCAACACAAGTTTCTATTTACATGGGCATTCGAGCCCAGCTTGCAGGGTCTACTGGGGGGCGTCCGAGCCGCCAGCGCCTCGGGCAACAGCGTCCACGGCCTCGACATCCGCAGCCTCGGCGTTGCCAGCTTCCTCCGGAGGAAGTGGAAACGACGGCAGGTGCGAAGATGTTCGCCAGCGCGATTGGAGCCCCGCTCGCCTCGGCCTCCTCGACGAGTTGGGCGCGCACCTCGCTCTTGCGTCCCATCTCCTCCTCGGCCACAACGAGCCCCTCGGCGATCCGAGGGAGGTCGAGCCGGTAGTGGGACATGGTCAGCGTGAGCGTATGTGACACACCGACTCGCGGGGGCCTCTAGGGCGCGCCTCCATCCATCCGGTGGCACCGCGGCCAGCCGCGTCACCAGTTGCTTCCGCCGCACCTCCGCCTCCACCGCGGGGCGGCAGCGTGGCCTCCCCCGCGTCGGTCGAGTCGAGCTCGCCCTGCGCCGAAAGCCAGGGGGCGGTCTGCGACGCGGCGCTGTCCTCCCCCTCCAGCTCCCTTCACCCTGCCCTGCAGCCTACAACGACCCAAGAGTCGGACTCTCGAATAATATAACGCAGGCACGATGGACAATCACGGTGCATACCTTGCAGCTCGCCGCGGAGGGTTTCGGCCTCGGAGATCCCACGCATGAGCTCGTCCTTCAGCTTGGAGTACTCGTCGGCAAGGACATTGTTCTCATCCTCCGCGGTCTTCAGCTTTTCGGACAAAGCCTTGATGGAGTCTGCCGAGCGTGAGGCTTCGGCGAGCATCGTCTCCTTCTCGGCTCGGAGCCGGTCGAGGCTCGTGGCGTGGCCAGCCGCCACCTCTTTGGAAAGAGCGGCGTCCTCGCGCGCCGTCGACGCCTCGGCCTTCAGCTCCGAGACAAGGAGACGGAGCTTCCCGAGCTCGGCGTCCTTCTCCGATAGGGTCATCATCAGCTGGGCCACCAGACCCTTCTGCTGAAGGAGCTGGTTGTTGAGGCCGGCCGACGCACGGAGGAACTCCGACTTCCCGCTTGACGTCTTCGCCAGTTCCTACGACTAGCGAGTCTCAGCCGTTTAGTCATGGGAAAGAAGTCTTTGGGGGGGACAAGGGCCGCGTGAGGTCGCCTACCTGAAGCGGGGTGGGAGCTCCTGGCCCAGCCCCGACACGATGGTCCGAGCGGCCTCCTCGTACCGATCGACGCACTGCGACACGCGCACCCAGAGTCCTCCCTCCATGGCGTCGTCCAATGCGAAGACCTCCCGCTGCTCCGGGTCTGGGCGATCCGTCCGCATTTGAGCCGGCCCACCATCTCGGTGCCTAGTGGCGTCGCCGGCCTCGGAGCGGCCGACCCTCCAGCCTCGGCGGGCTCCTTTGGCAGCAGCCCACCGAGCGTCCCGCCTGAATTTGCGGCGCCCACGGCGGATGCCTCCTGCACCTGCGCCTCCGTGGCCTCTTCCGCGGCCAGGCGACCACCGCCTCGGTGGCCATGACTCAGCCCGGCGGAGGCGGGCGGCGGGCGCCGGCTCGGCAGCGTCCGCTTCAGCGAGTAGCGACCACTGCGGCTCCTCCACCATACCCTCGGCCGACACCGAGGACTCCACCCCAGCCGATGCAGCCGAGACCGCCACCGGCCTCCCCGGCGGATGCCTCCGGCCGTCTTGGTGCCCGCCGGGGCCAGGCCGGACCGGGTGGCGCCACGGTAGCACCCTCAGTCCCTCCGGCGGACGCCTGCGCCGTCTCTTCCTCCATCGCTGAGGGCTGCTCCTCGGCGGGCAGCGCCTCGGCGGCCTTCTCCTTCTCCTCGGTCCACGGCCCGCGGCGGCGAAACTAAACTCGCTACTACCCCCCCGCCTCGGTCATTTCCGAGGCGGCGGTGCCACATCCGCCGCGACCTTGCGCTTTTAGGGCTGCGGATGGAGAGGAGGCAAAGTCAGCAGGTGGAGAAGAGGCGAACACCGAAACCAGTGATAAGGCGTGAACGCCACTTACCCGGCACCTTAATCTTGGCGCCGGACCGGGCTCCTCCCGAGGGCAGGAGCCTCGGTCGCCCCGCCGACCGTGGCCCTCTCTAGGGCGTCCGACTGCGGTCCTCCGACCCGCCTCCTAGCCGCCGTGGGGTGCGTCGGGGGACGGGCCTCGGCGGGGGGGAGGGCTCGGCGACCACTTTCCCCGACGACGTCGCACCTCCCCTTCGAGGAGATGCCCCGACGTTGGAAGCATCGCGGCCCCAACCCCCGGCGAGACCGGAGACAAGCCTTTCCCGACGGCCCTTCCGGCCCTGCGCCTCCGACGAGCCGCCGCCTCCCGGGCACCCGACGCCACCTCCAGCGGGTCCAAATTTTAAATGCTCCTCAGCTCGTCGTCCATCCATCCCTCCTCGTCATCATCATTTGTATGTCGTACTCGGTGGTTTCCGACGGCGGCGTCTCCTCCCAGGGGGGCCCTCTCGCTCCTGGCGGCGCCGCCGCCGCGCCAGTCCTCCCTTCTCCTTCTTCTTGCGGGCACTACGCTCCGCGGCGGCACTCTCCTTCTCCCTCCTTCTCGCCTCCGCGTGGTCGCGGTTAGCCTTCTTCTCCGCGGCGATCGGGGCTTCGACGCCCTCAGCTTCTCCGAGAGCCCCTGCTGACACGGAGGGGATCAGGATCGAGGGAGGAGAGTGGAGTAAGCACCGAGTGGAGGAGCGAGGCTTACCAGGCTAATGAACCCCTTCTCTGGCCGCATGACGACTTGAAGAGCTGCGAGGAGTCCACCGACGCCGCCTGCTTCGTTCGTTCGAGGACCTCGGCATAGCCCAGGTCCTCGGCCGCCATCCGGGTTCCCCCCCCAGGCGTTGCCGGGCCGTATGTCGTACAGCGCGTACCACCGCAGCATCAGCGGCAGCACACGCCGCTTGTGGAAGCAGGCAATCACCGCCGAGGCGTCCAACCACGATCGGGTCAGGTGCGCCAAAGCGGAGAACACCTTCCTCAGCGGCGTCGCCTTCTCGGCGATCAACTCCTTCCGCCACGATGGCGGCTCGGAGTCGAACACCTTCCCGGTGTAGGCCGGGAGGTGGTCGTCATCGTTGCGGAGGTAGAACCACTTGCTGTGCCAGCCGCGGTTCGAGGAGGCGAGCTTCGCGGGGATGTAGGCCCCGCGGTTCTTTGACCGCAGCTGCAGCGTGCAGTTCCCGGCCCGGACGGCCAGCCGTTTCCCCTTCTCCTTCTCCTTCTCCTTCTCCTTCTCCCACTCCGTCCCCGGTGGGGACTTCAGGAACAGCATGGCCTCGAAGAAGTAGAGCCACAAGTCCCAGTGGGCATCGATGCCGAGGAATCCCTCGCACAACGCCATGAAGACGGCCGCGTGGGTGGTGCAGTTGGGGGCAAGGTTGTGGAGCTCCAGGCCGTAGTACTCCAGGAGCGCTCGCAGGAAGCGCCCCACCGGCATCCCAAACCCACGCTCGTGGAACGCCATAAAGCTTCCGACGTACCCCGGCGGGGGGCGCGGGAACTGATCATCCGGCGACGGCACGATCCACTCCGGCCGCCGGATGTCGGACCGAATGCGCAGGAGCCCCTTCTCCACCAGCGCCACCAGCTCCGCCTCCGTCACGGAGCACGACTCCCAGTCCGCCACGCCGACGACATCGACCTTGGGCGCCATTGGGAAAGCAGGGTCAAGCTGGTAGGACGACGCGGGAAGTCTCTTTCTCTCTCTCTTCTTTCCGCGAGCTCAGTGCTTCTCTGGCGGCGGAGAAGGCAAAGGCAGAGGACGACAGGAGGAAACACAAGAGGAGAACCAGCAGGGTCACCGCCAGTATTTATCCCGACGCGCCCCCCGTCGCTCCATCTACCCGCATTAAATGCGTATCGGCCTCCGGTACGCCCACTCGATTACGCCCCGCGCGCGACCCAAGGCATCGCCACACGGGCAGCCGCAGCCACACGGGCACGGCGCACCACACGCACGTTGCACGGCACGCCCCCCACAAAGGATCCGGGGTCACGGAGCCCGGGGCCCTGCCACCACGCGTGGCCTCAGCGGAAGCCGCAGCGCCGCACATCACATCCCCCGTGGGACCCACAAGCACGCGCGCACGGCACCGCCAATGACCGGAAAGCGGGACCCACCACCTCCTCCAGGCGCTCCACGTCCCGCCGCGGCCGCTGGCGCGCCCACGCCTCACGACGGGGCAAAACGGGGGTTTTTCCTTCTCCTCAAAGGAACCCGGGCGACGGCCCATTTACGGTCAGAGGTTCGCGGGCTGGCCCATCTCAGGGTTCGACAGCCACCTCAGGGCAACAGAGTCAGGGGCAGCTCGGACGGCCTCATACACAGCCTAGCCCCTCGCCCCCGGCTGGGCCGCCCTAGCAAAGCATCCGAGGCCGGCATGGCTTGCCAGAGTTAGGGGGATCCCGCGTGGGAGAGCACCGAGCCCCTCGGGACCCGGCGGGACGGGACCCGAGCCCCGCCTCGGGCATACCGGCAAGAGGCTCTTATAAAACGCGCCCTCCGGCCCGGTCGACCCCAATGAACAGGGCACGGGCGTTTCACTTGGATCTTCCGTTAACGGCTCGATGGATCTAGTCGTGTTCGACACTCGCCGACGATAGCACGATTTAAATCCACCCCTCCTCCCTCGCGGAAGGGACGCGGAGGTGCGTAAAAACTAACGACTAAGTACCGATCAGATCCCCCCCGTCATCACGAGGGCTCGGGGCTTCCCCAACACGAGGACCCGACTTCGCGAAAACGTCGCAAAACCAAATTAACCCTCGGACGCGAGCCGACGGCCCGGGGCTCGGCACCACAAAATAACTTACTCACAAGAGCACGCACATGCCGTCCGGATGAGTGCACACACTCCTCCGAGGCCTCGGAGGCTACACCCCGGCGGGTGCGCTCGCGCGCCCCGACGAGCACAGCTCCGAGAGACAGAAACAAAACACGCCCCGTGCGCGACATAAAGTGCAAGCCCTCGAAGGAGTCCCCAAAACTCCTCCGAGGCCTCGGGAACACCCGGCCGGGCTTTGGCGCGCACCCCTGCGGAAAGTGTCGATAGCAACCGAGGGGGCGTGACCTAAGCCTCTAAACGAGTGCTCCCACTCCTTGAGAGGCTCGGGGGCTACCGTCGGAGACCAAAATAAGGGCCCCTTTAGGAAAGCCCAACAAACGCAAAAAAAAACGGCCCAAAGAAGCCGCCCATGCTTTTACGGACCACGGCTCCCAGGGCACCAAAGCAAGCGCATGGTCTCTCCGGCCCATCCGAGCCTGCCCGCAAAGGCCTCGGGTAAGCACCAATACTCCGCCGCCACGAGCCCCCGGGCGCTGGGGCCTCGGACGAGTTCCCGCCTTCCGCCTCGCCCGAGCCTTACTGCGTTGGGGCCTCGGACGAGCCTCCGATTTCCGTCCCGCCCGAGCCCCGGGGCGACCAGGCCTCGGACGGGACGCGCCGGCCCTGTGGTCAAAGCCGCACCACCGATTTGACGCACATCTACCACTTCTCATCCATGTCCCGTGTCAGGGGCGCTCCACGCCCTGGCAGGGGATGGACACTGTCCCGTCATGACCCACACCGGCGTTCATGCTTACGTAGTCTCCACAGTGAAGGCCTCACTCGCCACTGTGGGACGCTGTGCTGCCTAACCTCTCTGATAGGTCCCGTCGCCAGGGTGCTGGGGCACCGCCCGCCACGCCGAAGCAACGACAGCCGATGTCACCCTCCGTACGGGAGAAGACTGGACGCCCCCCGGCCAACCAACCGGCCCACCCCGTGAGCCCCCGAGCCCGGGATGGGCGATCTCCGCCGACGATCATCCGCGGGCCGTTTCAACCACTCCCTCCCGACGGGTAACGAGCCCGAGGCCCCCGAGCCTCGGATTCCAGGGCGGGTCAAAGCTACAAGAAGCTGTGGGCTCGGATACCTCCTCCGTCACGCTCCACCAACTCCGAACAGGGACAGCTGTCATTCTGACCAACAGCGCTAGGGAGGCGACATAGCGCTGCCCCGTCACGTTCATTGACAGCCTGCTCACTCCGGAGCTGCGGATGTTAACACCGGATTTTGGTAAAGGCCGAGAAGATGACAGTGGGCAAGTACATGGCGACTCGCAAGTATTCGTGAGCATTCGGCAAGTATCCATTCGGCTAGCTCGCGCTCGGTAAGCATCCACGCGGTCGGCTAACTCTAGGCGATTCGGCAAGCATTCATGCGGTCGGCTATCTTTGAAGGTGATGGCTTCATTCGGGAAGCAAAAGGTGGCAAGCAGGAAGCCGAATAGAAGGAGAAGAGCGTGATGATCAAGGACTCCGAAGAAGACTATGGCAAGAGAGTCGCCATACTTTTGAGTTACTTTTAATATGTTATGTAAATCGTAACCTCTTAAAATTCATATTATGTCCAGGGTATAAATATAAACCCTCGACCATTGTAAAGGATATTCACAATCAAATCAACACAACCGCCCCGTGCCAAGTTTCGAGTCCCTTTTGTCGTGTCGCCGAAGTTCTTCGAGAGGAGTCATCGATCCGCCGACCTCCGTAAGTTCCGCAACCTTGCTATCATGTCTAGTATCATGCGGTGGATTTAGATGTTGATGCAAGTAGTCTTGTTCGCCTCGACCGGATGGCCGTGCGGCGGCAGCGCCCGCTTGATGATCGTGAAGTCTTTGCTTATGCTTTGTTTATCTCGACTAGATGGCCGTGGCGGCAAGCGCCCGCTTGATAGCTTAGCGAGGCAAGATAGTTATCGAGTCTTTGTTTATGCTTTGTTTATCTCGACTAGATGGCCGCGGCGGCAAAGGCCCGCTTGATAGCTTAGCGAAGCAAGGATTAGTTATCGGCTCTATTAGATTTGGCAAGATCTAGTAGATCCATTAAGTTACCACGTGTTGCATGTGTTTAATGCTTTTAATTATTTGTAACACTTTTTGCCCGATCTAGATTGATTAGTTTCGGCTCTACACTTTTATAGATCTATTCGCTCTTTAACGTTCTTATTCTTTTTATTATCATGATAAATAGATCATATGCTCAAGTGGCCGAATTAGATCAATCTAGATTGTTACATGTTGTGGGTTCTTGCACGTTAGAAACGTTTTAGATCTTGATAGGATTGAGTGTCGTGCGGCAGATGCAAGTTCTTGATGGATTTACTCGTGATAGTTTGTTAGTTCCTTCTTCATGGACCCCGAGTTGGCTGAATTACCGAGCTTGGTTATGCTTCAACTTGTAGTTAATTTTCACTTGTTCAAACATGCCTTCTCATGCATGCGTATTCGGCAATCAATGCTTTACGTGTTTTGTCTTCATATTAGCCAAATGAATCATATGCATAATTGGCGCATGCCTTCTATAGCCGTATGTCGCCGTAAGTGGCTTCGTGGGGCCGTATATACGAAACTGCCTCGGTCTCATCCGCACGCTCCGATTTTATATTTAACAATCTTTTGTCCCTTGTTAGTTTTCGTGTCAAACCGACCGCACGCTTCCGGATCTCCAAAACCGCGGCGGCCGTCCGATTGAAGCCACGCTTTTCGGCTTGCCGTGTGTGTGAGGCACGGAGAGTCACGCTTTCGTGTCAACACACTTTTTGGCACGCCCAAAGGGGGACCTCGTTGCTCAAGATGTCCGAAATCAGCAACAATCACGCTCGAATGTGATTTGGATGAACCGCCTCGAGGATGTAAGAGAGTTGGTGCAACAAGCATATAATCAACTTCAGCAGAAGTGTTTGATGTCCTTCTCCAAGAACAAGAGCAATAAGATCATCCAAAAGCAATCGTTGCCAAGGGTTCTTCTTCCGCATCGGGCCTGATTACAATCAAGAAGAGGAGGCTCAAAAGATGTCGAATTGGTTCACAAAGCTCTAGGAGAAACTATTACAAATCATAACACGCCTTTCTTGAACACCTTTCGTGCAATCATGGTTAGTACTTTCGCCCATCGGCCGATAAGTATTTTGAAGAGAATGCAGGACCAATTCGTGGACCAACACTTTTCAATCCGCCAAAATATCAAGAAAAGCCTACTAGAGATGAAGGAGCGCCTGTTCAAACAAAGACGGGCCAATCCCTAACGAAAACAAAGCAGCTTCCTACCTATGGTCAAGTGACATTTGGCACAACAGAAGATGTGCCGCAGCCGCTTTCAAAGTGTCCCCAAAGATCAAACAAAGGTTGCAAAGAAACATGTATGGAAATGGATATCAAGAATTTACTGATTATATCGCTCTCGATGCTTTGCCGAATCCGGGGTATAGGAGTGCATCGTGATACCTTCCGAAGGCAAACACATGGGGCTCCAAAGTCGATATTGATGTCATCATGCATAGGATGGCCGACATGATGTAGAATCAGTTCGGCCTAAAGCCAAAGAATCAATCCTATTCATACAAATCTCCTTATCCGTAATGGTACAATAGAGTGGCACTTCCTCCAAGGGTGAAGCCTCCGACCGATTTGACCAAGTTTTCTCGCCAAGATGATACTAGCACCATAGAGCACATCGGGCGGTACTTGATGCAAAATTTTGGGGAAGCTTCAAAGATGAGGCTTGGAGAATTCGGTATTTTCCTTTGTCTCTCACAGACCAGCCTTCACATGGTTTATCTCCCCGCCGGCCCATTCCATTGGCACGTGGGCGTAGCCGAGAGCGTAAGTTCCATGCGTATTTCTTCACCGGCACTAATGAAAAGAAGCTAGTCGACCTCATGAGTCTCAAACAGAGAGCTAATGAAACACCGCAGAGTATCTTCGTAGATTAGAGAGACCAAGAACCTTTGTTATTCATTGAACCTACCAGATGATCGCTTGCCCGATGGTGATAGCAGTGCATGCAAACCGAATGTCGAGAGAAGTCGTTCGGCATGGAATTTGATGATCTTGGTCAACTTTCACAACGACCGGGCTGCTATGAGTAATCAAGCTCGTGGGTTCAAGAGAGACAACCGCTTCCAAAAAGGGGAACATTGCTAGTGAAATGTATCAAAGTTTTCTCGAAGAAGCGTATGAGTATGATGATGATGATGAGATAGCCGCAAATGAATTGACTTGGGCGAAGGAACCTACTCAAAGTTAGCCAGCGTTGGTTGAGGCAACAAAAGGAAACTTATGACTTTGACGTCTCCAAATCGATAAGCTCTTTGATTTGTTAGTAAGGGAAGGACGCATCAAACCGCCAGATGGACATCCTATGCCGCGACCCGAGGGAGTGAAAGACAAGAAATATTGTGGCTATCATAACACTAATTCTCACCCATCAATGATTGCCGGGTGTTCGTGGTTCGGATTCGTAAGGCTATTCAAGAGGGACATCTGAAGTTTGATGGCAAAATGAAGGTTGATGGTCAGCCTTTCCCTCGTAACATGATCTCTTTCTCCGTAAGTATGGTTTCTCGCAGATGATCCCAAAGGGAAAGGTAAGGTGAAGGTGTTAACCTCTCGACAGAGCAAAGAAGAACGGTGTCAAGCGATCCTAATCGCCAGATTACAACCGAGGAGCTGAAAGAGAAAGTTCGGGTTCAAGAATAGCCGAACCGAAAAAGGTGAAACTTCTAAGCCTAGGGTTACATCACGTATTCTCGCTAAACAAGTGGCAAAGGCAACAAGAACGAGAGTACTATGAAGAGCAAAGGTTTATAGAGGAACGCCGGAGATACGAAGAAGAGGTATACCGCAGGGAGCAAGAAGAGCATATGAGAGAGATGGAGCAGCCTCATTGGGGGTGTTCATTCTTTAAACATTGTTGAATGAAGGCTTGAAGTTGCCTCGCTAGAAATAATTGCCCCAATGCAAAGTGATCAATATTTCGGTACAGTAATCTCGAAGTCAACCGCCCCAAATTCCCATGAAAGACTTGGAATACAATTTCCCCGAGGATGATCGGCGCCGAAAATTAGATAGTTTTGAAAATCAGCAAAGAAAGAGGTTTGCGATCAACGATGGACTCATCACGGGGGATACAATGGAAATCCTCATGAATACGCCCGCGTAAAGGACAATGGTGTCCTCCGGACCGAGGAAGAGCCGTAAAAGAAGAGTTCAGCGTTTGAGAAACAAAGAACTGAGCAAGCCGATGCAGAGGAAAAAAACGCATGGCACCCTAAAAAGAAACCCGATGAGTATGGCCCGTCAGTGATGCATGCATGGCCTTTTTTCTCCCATCGAAATTCATAGCTCCCGAGAATCGATATCCAAGAAGAAGTATACTCCGATTTTGATGAAAGTGGGTTTCAGGATTTGATGGCTCAGCTTGTATTGACACAACAGGCAACTTTCGACAAGCCAGCCAAACATTGCCATTTGAAACCACTTTATTTGAAAGGATATGTCAACGGCAAACCTCTCGACCAAGATGTTTGTTGATGGAGGAGCTGCTATCAACATCATGCCATACACCACCTTCGTGAAGCTTGGGATGACAAGTGAAGATTTGTTGAAGACCGACATGATTCTCGTGGATTTCACCGGTAATCCTTCCGACACTCGAGGAGCTGTACATGTTGAGTTGATGATTGATCAAAGACTTTGATCACTACCTTCTTTGTCATTGACGGCAAGGGGCATACAGCCTACTTCTAGGAAGGGACCGGATTCATGCCAATTGTTGCATTCCTTCAACCATGCACCGATTCTTATTCAAAGGGTTGAGATGGCATTGAAGTCGCACACGCCGATGATTCCGTAAGTGTTGCCGCTTCGAGCCTCGCTACTCGAATATGATGGCATTGATTGTTTCTCCCAAAAAGTATGGGGAGAAGGTCCCGTGAATGTCTTCAACAGAGATCAACAAATGATCCAAGCAAATCGGCTCTCATAGTAATTTTTAATGGGTAATCCAATCGATGGCAACAAAGGAAAAATCAAGGGCGAGGTTTTATATCGGCCGACAAGTTAGAAGAAATAAATGTTGGTGATGAAGCTAAACCAAGGCCAATGTACATTAGTGCAAGCTTGAACCCGCAGTACAAAAACACGCTTGGTAGCCCTTTTAAAGGAATTCAAAGATTGTTTTGCCTGGGATTATACAGAGATGCCCGGATTAGATCGCTCTATTGTTGAACATCGGTTACCTATTAAGTCCGGTTATCGCCCTTACAAACAACCTCCACGAAGGATCTATAAAGAGGAGGTGTTGGCCGATGTGAAGAAAGAGATCGAAAGATTGTTGGAAGCAAATTTCATTCGGCCATGCGGTATGCGTAATGGATTTCAAATATAGTTCCCGTATACAAGAAGAATGGAAAGATGAGGGTATACATAGATTTCGTAAACCTTAATAAAGCTACTCCGATGGATGGATACCCAATGCCGCTTGCCGACTTGCCGGGTAGATGCGGCACCGGGTATGAAATTATTAGTTTTATGGACGGGAATGCTGGTTATAACCAGATTTTTATGGCAATAGAAGATATTTCAAAGACAGCCTTCGATGCCCCGTCATATTGGTTTGTTTGAATGGATCGTCATGACATTCGGTTAAAGAATGCCGGTGCAACTTATCAAAGAGCTATGAATTACATCTTTCATGAGTTGATCGGTAAAGTTGTGGAGATTTATATTGATGACGTGGTGGTCAAGTCTAGAAACCATGAAGAGCATTTAGCCGATTTGAAGAAGACTCGAATGCACTAGAAAATATGGTTTGAAAATGAATCCAAATAAATGTGCTTTCTGAAGTATCTACCGGTGAGTTTCGGGATTTCTTGTCCATAAAGGAGGGATTGAAGTTGGAAAAAGAGCATGGAAGCAATAGACAAGGTTGTCCCTCCAACTAATCTCACGGAGTTACAAATCCACGCTTGGCAAAATTAATTTTGTAAGAAGGTTTATATCCAATCTATCGAAAAAGAGTCTTGCCTTTCTCTCCACTTCAAGCTCAAGAAAGATCAAAAGTTTGTATGGGGTGACGTACAACAAGAGGCTTTTGATGAAATCAAAGAATATATGAAGACACCACCAGTGCTGGTACCTCCACAACTTGACAAGCCTTTCAAATTGTATGTGGCGGCCGATAGTCTAACAATAGGGTCGGCCCTCATGCAAGAGTTTGAAGGAAAGGAGAGAGTAATAGCTTACCTTAGCCGAAAACTATTGGATCCGTAAAACAAGATATTCGGCTACGGAGAAACCGTGCTTGTGTGTGTATTACTCATGTACCAAATTTCGCACTACCCGTTAAATGCCGAATGTGTGGTAGTTTCTAGTTTTGATGTAATAAAGCATATGCTATCAATGCCAATTTTAAATGGAAGGATTGGCAAGTGGATTTTTGCTTTATCGGAGTTTGATTTAAGATATGAATTGGCAAAAGCAAAGAAAGGGTCAAATTATTGCCGATTTTATTACACAACATCGTGATCTTTCTATTGAGATGATCAAAGATTATGCCCCGGGCTTTATTCTTCGATGGTTCATCCTGTTGCAAAGGTGGTGGTGCTGGTATTCTCTTAATTTCTCCACAGGGAGCAACTTTTGAGTATGCTATTCCCATTGAATTTTATGTTACTAACAATCAAGCGGAGTATGAAGCATTGCTTAGAGGGCTTCGGCTTCTTATAGAAGTGAAAGCCGTTGTCGTTGAGATCTTTGGGGATTCTCGAGCTAGTAATTAACCAATTAACTGGCCAATATGAATGCAAGAGTGATGTGTTGAGAGAATATTATGAAGAATGCCGAACTTTTAAAAGCTTTCGGTAGTAACCTTGCATCATATCCCTAGGGGGCACAATGAAGAAGCAAATAGGTTGGCTCAAGCCGCTTCGATATCGTGAAAATCAAGAAGTCCTCACTATAGATGAAGATGTTTCAAATGCCGAGCAAGTGGTTGATGATTGGAGATGCGAAATCATCGAATATCTAAGAAATCCATCACGTAGAGTTTCCCGAAAGCTCGTATAAAGCCCTCAAATTCGTACTTTTGATGATCACTTATACTACAAGTCTATAGATGGAGTATTGCTTAAATGTTTGAGTCAAGAAGAGGCCGAAAAGTGATGTATGAGGTGCATGAAGGATTATGCGGTGCACATCGGTCACCTTACCGAATGAAGTGGATAATTCGAGAACTGGTTATTTTTGGCCAACCATGCCGAGGATTGCTTTGAATATTATAAGGGATGTCACGATTGTCAAAAGTTCGGCAATATTCAAAAGGCTCCAAAGATCTCGCTATGAACCCAATAATCAAACCTTGGCCATTTAGAGGATGGGGCATAGATTTAATTGGTCAAATTCATCCTCCTTCTAGCAAAGGACATAAGTTTGTGCTCTTGGCCACGGATTATTTTACCAAGTGGGTCGGCTATTCCGTTGAAGAAAGTCACGTCGAAAAATATGATCAGTTTCATTAAAGAGCATATAATTTATAGGTTTGGAATTCCTCAAACTATAACGACCGATCAAGGGACTCCGCTTTACTTCTTCGAGTTTTGTGACTTTGTCAAGACATGGGAATTAAGTTGTATAATTCTTCTCCTTATTATGCATAAGCCAATGGTCAAGCGTAAGCATCAAATAAGATTATGATTAAGATCATTCAAAAGAAGATTGATGAGAAGCCAAAAAGATGGCATTTGGTTCTTAATGAAGCGCTGTGGGCTTACCGAATGGCTTTGTCACGGGTCAACTCAAACATCTCCTTATGAGTTGGTTTATGGGCATTATGTCAGTCTTACCATGGGAGTTGCAATCGGGTTCAAGACGAAGTTATGTTGCAAAAGGACTTGGAAAAGAAAGATTATACAAATCTGATGATAGATGAATTAGAGGATTTACATTTGATTCGCCTCAAGGCATTGGAAAATATTGAGAAGAATAAGATACGTGTTGCCAAGTATTATAATAAGAAAGTTAGAATGAAACAATTCGCGTAAGGTGATCCGGTTTGGAAAACTATATTGCCGATTGATCAAAAGATAGAGCATTCGGCAAGTGGTCTCCGAATTGGGAGGGACCTTTTCGGTAGAAAGATGTGTGCCCGGCAATGCATATATTTTGAAGACTTTGTTTGGAGAAGAATTCGCCAGAGCTATCAATGGAAGATATCTTAAAAAATACTACCCTAGTGTTGAGGTTGGTTCATAGAAAGAATTGAAACCAAACAAACCGATGGAGGAAACATCGCCTTTAGCACAAAATTGTGAAACCAAAAATAGCCGATATGGTTCATATCGCCTCTAGTACAAAAATATCTATGTTTAGCCGAGTGGCTCGAAATTGACTTCAAAGATTCTCGACCGGTTGGTTTATCGGAAAAAAGAGAAAAGTGAAACGCCGAGTGACAATACTCGATGACACGCCAAGTCGATTGCTACGCAAGGTTAAGATCTACTCGGCTAAGATGACATCATTGCAATTCAAAGGACATCATTCGAATGATTTTGATTCAGAAGAGATCTATTCGGCATTCAACACAAGGAATAAAATGCATTGCGAAAAGGATTTATTCACAATCGCTCATCCTAATACAAACTACTCCCGAAATAACTTGTTCAGAGAGATTGAGGATTGGTAGACTCAAAGAAGGGCGACAAAGATGATCTTCATACTTGCTCCAGCGCCATTGATGTCCTCAATTTCATGAGGAGGGCCACCGCAAAAGCCGACGGCTTGGAAGGAATAATCCTCGTTGGTCCGAGAGGACATTGCCGCCAAAGCCGAGGGATACACCAAGGTGCACACCTTGGATGACGGCCTCGATCAACACGGCCGCCCACAAAGATCCAAGCGTGCCTCGGCAGTCTCCCCCTGGGCGTTCACCTTGTCGGCCACCCTGTTCGCCGCCGCCTTCAGACGCTCATTCTCTGCAGACAATGCTAAACGAGAAAGTAAGTCAGCACATGGAGAACATCGAGAAAGAAGAGACTTGTGCAAGGATGCCGAACCAAAGTGATAGCGCCACAAAGTCGCTTTTGCGTTGATCCTCCCATTCGGCTTGCGCAATGCCAAACCGCTTGGAGACGCCGCCCGCCTCGTTCGGGCCTCATCCCTTTCCTTGCGGAACCGAAGCGCCTCCTCGTGAATGTACAGAGGGTCTTCTCCTTCTCGATTCCGCCGACCCCAAGGGTTGGCGTGGTAAGAGTTGTCGGATTCCGACGAACTCGACGAGCCAGAGGAGCCGGAGACGGGGACCGGCTGGTCTGAGGTTCCCGGTTGAGTCACCACCATCGGGGGAAGGAGGTGAGACTGGTTAATAATGACCCTCGCCCTAAGCAGATGAAGAAAACCAAGGTTAGGGGAGATGAACATAAAGCATAAACCGCAAAGAAACCACCGATTGATTCTCACCCGTGGCGCCGACGGCGCTGGAGCCCGACTTCCTCTCGCTCTCTCTCTCTCGGCAGGGCGCTTGCCACGATCATCGCCGCCGCCGCCATTGACGCTTGATCTTCTTAGGGTTGGATGAGGCGTAGAGATGAAGGGACGGCGATGAGAATGCTAGTCGGAGGTAACAAAGGAATGCCGATGAAGGGCTTTATTTATAAACCGGAGTGGAGATCGTGGCATATGCCTCGGAGTATCTCAAGCGACGAAATAGGGTTTACTCCTTTTTGGGCCGTTATCGACCGAGCCAAGATCGGCTAAATCAAAACAACGGTTCAAAGGAATCGGCTATCTTTCTAATCGGAAGCCCGAGGCGCTTGGTTATCATTCTAATCGGAAGCCCGGCGGTCGGTTATTTTTCCAATCGGAAGCTTAAAACATTCGGCTATGTCACTAGTCGACAAAAAAAATGAAAAAAACCTAAACATAACAAGGAGTATAATTGTTCGTAATCCGAGTATATTACAAGCCGAATGTTTTACTCATTTAAGAACAGTTTGATTGCGTCTATGGCATCATTCCTAATTTGGTCGACTTCTTCTAGCACCTTCTTGTCATCTTCCTCGAGCTTTGGATTCTCGTAAGCCCGGTTTTGATCTCGGCCGATGCTCCTTGATGACAGATGCTATCTTTGTTTTGGCTATATCTATGGAGTTCGGCAAGGTGGCAATTTTACCTTTGTGAGACCGGATTCTCACATTCAATTGAGTCAATTGAGCTTCCAAATGCCTTTTCCTCCTCCATGGCTTCCAGCCCGTTCCTGGGTTACCAAAGACCGCTTTAGCGGCCGGATCCGGGAGTGCAGCTCTTTGACTTGGTGCTTTTTCGTCGATTATCATTCCTGCAGAGCGGCTCTAGAGGTTATGTTCCCTGTTTGCTCTCCCGACCTTGCCAAGATGATCATCAAGATGAGTTGCGCATTCTAGAGGGACCTTGAGAGTTGGAGGGATGTCTTGGTCGATGAGCTCAACAAGTTCTCTTCTCCGGTCCGCATCTTGAACAAGAGCATTTATATCTTTGGCCGAAAAAGGGATATTTCCTTTAACCGAGCCCGGTTCTCTGCCGATAACCTCTCGTTGAGATGTAGGTTCTTCACCTCCCTCATTGATGTACTCTTCAACCGTGAAAAGAGTAGCCGACAAATCGGCTTGGCCTCATCCTTAAAGGAAGAAAAAAATCATTAGCCGATTGGTCAAAATTGTTAAAGAAACCAATGAGTTGAAGTATTACCTTTTGAATAGAGTCTTCTTCAAAGTTGAATCCTACCGCTTGGTTGAGGACTTGGTTGGATGCCCAGGGATGATGAGCTAGAGGCCCGGTGAGGGGAAGATTCTTCTGCTATCTCATCCAAAATATTATCCGAAAGTGAGTAATGGAATGCAGAGAGCAATGGGTAAGTTTGGCAAAAAAAAAAAAAAAAAGAAGAAGGATATGTGAAGAAAATTATTACCAATATGGTTAATAGCTCCATGAAGTTCTCGCACCGGCCAACAGAGGCACGAGGGGGGAGGATTTTTCTCACTGTCCCCGGCCCAAGAATTGATCTGCTTCTAAAAAGTAGCGTAATATGAAAACTAATCGGTGCATCTAGTACAAAGAAGGGAAACGATCAACCGGGATAATAATACCGATATGGCCGTGGTTTCTTGGATTTCTCGCATCTCCAAAGAGAGGCCCGAGGGGGGATCTCAATGGTTGTTGAAGCATTGGCCGATCTTGAAAGCTTAACCCGTGGGTCGCAGCGAGGGAAGTGAGTACAAAATTATCGCCCAAATGAGACCGGTAAGGATATACCTTAGGAGACAGCTTGGATTTCTTGGATCTTGTTCTTCCGGGCACAAAGAACATCCTTGCTTGATTCGGCAAAGGGCCTTCTTCTTGCCTTCACCTTTTAAAGGTACTCGAACCCAAAACCGCCGGGGTTTTCGTGAAAGCCGCCAAAGTAGGGGCATTATATCCCAAAGCAGAATAGGCCCAAATTAGTAATACCGAATCGCCGAGAAGGAGGAGTAGGCTCAATATCCTCGTGAATGACAAAGTGTTAAAATCGGGATGAATCCAATAATGAGAAAATGAGTACAAGGAAATTACCTCACTATGAGAGGCAAATTGAGCTTGTAGATCCCGGCATAGAGGGTGCACCGGTATATTGAAGATATGGGCACGCCACTCCCGCCACCAGAAGCAAACAGAGGATGGGCCGATCTATTAATCCTAGAGGAGAAGGCATAAATGATGGCAGCCCCATCCAAGTTCAAAAATTTTCTTGGCTTCTATTTCATCCCCTATTTTCTCCCCGGGCCTTATAGTTTTTGAGAGGTATAGCCTTGGGGGCAACCGTCCACACCCTAATTGCCTAGCCACCATGTTTGGGTTGTAGAATTCGTAAGTAGGGCACAAAGATCCTCCCATGATGAAATTCTCACCGGCGAACACATGGCTTGATGAAAGAATTAAAGATATCTGTGGACACTTTATCCGAGCGCAGCCAGTCCTATAGCTAAACTTGCAAGGCAAAGTCGATTTTCATTCTCTCTATAGGGGAGCCAAATCACATTGTCAAAGCCTTTGAAGAACAAATTGAAATCAGATGGCCTATATCCATGTTAATGACAATGGTAGATGCCGCTTCCCCATATGTCCGACAAGCTTTCTCTTTGCCGAATCATCTTCAAAGACTATTAACCGAAAGGAAGCCTAAGTCATAAAGGTCCACGTAAAATTATCTCGGTGCATATACAACCGCAGCCCACATTTGGACGAACCACCAAGGACCATTTACACAAAGTGGATTTCTCCATGGTCACAAGATTCGATTCGTGATCCGACGCATCATATGATAGACAACCCCTAGAAGATATTTGCCCAAAGGGGACTAAAATGCCCGCAGCCAAAGTCTTCACCATCACCATATGATTCAGAGTTGGCTCATTAGATTTACCACGTAAGATGAATCAAGCATGCCCACATGTTCATGAAAACCTTATATTCTTTGTCACCCACAAAGACCGGATGACATGTAAGTTTGGATGTATTTTGTCCATCCACTTCCCCGATTTGACCGCCTTCTTGTTACTTTGCTATTCTTATATTTGGAGGGGTACACTGGCTCCGCACATTGAGGCCGGTCATCATGAAGATATCAGCCCAGTAAATGACATTGGACCATGGCCAAAGATAAAGGCGTTAATGGCATCGCACCAAAAGTGAGCCGCCGCTATCGAGAGGGAGTCATTCCGGGTGTCTCGACAAAGATAGTTCCAAGCAATGCCGGATGTCTTGAGAATCCCAAAGGATCGTTGTTTTGTCCAAAGATCCTCCGATACCACTTTTTCGCCATCCGTGAATTGGAGGAAAAGGCCAAGTTTTGAAGGTGTTTGGCCACCGATTCGGGCGGCGCCACTCCCGATTTGAAAGGAATCCTCATGGTCTCCTTCTCTACGAACTCAATCGGGTCGGGGTCTCCCATTGGACCCGTGAAATAAGAATCGATTTGCCGCATAGGGGATCAAAATCTCGCCCTTGTATTCCTTCGTAGAAACAAGACAACAGGGGGAAAATGAGTCGAAGAAAAACGACGGGTCGATTTGAAAGTTGCCGAATACATGAGAAAAAAGCAAGAATTACCTCCCGAACTCCATCCCGGGTCGCCATTGAAAGCTTGAAGTGGGTTTGAATCTAGGATCAAAGGACTCGTGTTTCGGGCGGCCGCGAAAGTGTGAACAAGTGTTGACCTAAACGAGGAACGAGTTTGTGGTCAATTTCGAATAAAATCACTTTTATCCCGAAATTGAGGGGGCATGTGTTAACACCGGATTTTGGTAAAGGCCGAGAAGATGACAGTGGGCCAAGCATATGGCGCACTCGCAAGTATTCGAGCATTCGGCAAGTATCCATTCGGCTAGCTCGCGCGCTCGGTAAGCATCCACGCCATCGGCTAACTCTAGGTGATTCGGCAAGCATTCATGCGGTCGGCTATCTTTGAAGGTGATGGCTTCATTCGGGAAGCAAAAGGTGGCAAGCGGAAGCCGAATAGAAGGAGAAGAGCGTGATGATCAAGGACTCAAGAAGACTATGGCAAGAGAGTCGCCATACTTTTGAGTTACTTTTAATATGTTATGTAAATCGTAACCTCTTAAGATTCATATTATGTCCAGGGGTATAAATATAAACCCTTGACCATTGTAAAGGATATTCACAATCAAATCAACACAACCGGCCCCGTGCCAAGTTTCGAGTCCCTTTTGTCGTGTCGCCGAAGTTCTTCGAGAGGAGTCATCGATCCGTCGACCTCCGTAAGTTCCGGCAACCTTGCTATCATGTCTAGTATCATGCGGTGGATTTAGATGTTGATGCAAGTAGTCTTGTTCGCCTCGACCGGATGGCCGCGGCGGCAGCGCCCGCTTGATGATCGTGAAGTCTTTGCTTATGCTTTGTTTATCTCGACTAGATGGCCGTGGCGGCAAAGCGCCCGCTTGATAGCTTAGCGAGGCAAGATAGTTATCGAGTCTTTGTTTATGCTTTGTTTATTTCGACTAGATGGCCGTGGCGGCAGCGCCCGCTTGATAGCTTAGCGAAGCAAGGGTTAGTTATCGGCTCTATTAGATTTGGCAAGATCTAGTAGATCCATTAAGTTACCACGTGTTGCATGTGTTTAATGCTTTTAATTATTTGTAACACTTTTTGCCCGATCTAGATTGATTAGTTTCGGCTCTACACTTTTATAGATCTATTCGCTCTTTAACGTTCTTATTCTTTTATTATCATGATAAATAGATCATATGCTCAAGTGGCCGAATTAGATCAATCTAGATTGTTACATGTTGCGGATTCTTGCACGTTAGAAACGTTTAGATCTTGATAGGATTGAGTGTCGTGCGGCGGATGCAAGTTCTTGATGGATTTACTCGTGATAGTTTGTTAGTACCTTCTTCATGGACCCCGAAGCCTACCTGAATTGCCGAGCTTGGTTATGCTTCAACTTGTAGTTAATTTTCACTTGTTCAAACATGTCTTCTCATGCATGCGTATTCGGCAATCAATGCTTTACGTGTTTTGTCTTCATATTAGCCAAATGAATCATATGCATAATTGGCGCATGCAGCTTCTATAGTCGTATGTCGCCGTAAGTGGCTTCGGGACCGTATATACGAACTGTGCTCGTCTCATCCGCAGACGCTTCCGATTTTATATTTAACAATCTTTTTTTGTCCCTTGTCGGTTTTTCAGTCAAACCGACCGGCACGCTTCCGGATCTCCAAACCGTGCGGTCGTCCGATTGAAGCCACGCTTTTTGGCTTGCCGTGTGTGAGGCACGGAGAGTCACGTTCGTGTCAACAAATGGATGAGGGAGGACGAAGCCCATGACCTCGCCGCCAAAGACGACCTCTTCTTGTAAGGCCCGATCTCCCCTACGACTATAAAAGGGGAGGACGGGAGCCCGTAGAGGGGCCGAGACAAGTCACACAGACACAAGCCCGATATTGGCACTTCACTCAATCATCCACGAGACTTGGGACCCTGTCCCTCTCTCCTGCTTGTACACCCTACCTACGAGCACTTAGGTGCAAGATAATACAAGAACTCCTCTCCCCCACTGGACATAGGGCCTTCTCTTGCCCGAACCAGTATAAATCCTTGTGTCCATCTTGCACACCATCCGGAGTTGGGAGCACGCACCACAAATTCACTCGTTGGTGCTAGGGTCACCAGTTCTAGCACCGACAAGTGGTAATATTGCTTTGCCGAGAAAGCTCGCCCACCATGGCAGACAATATCCTTGCCCACCAAAGAGAGACGAACTGGCTACCCACTCGGGCAAAGGTCCCTATGTGCTTCGAGCACGAACTCCTGGCCATCGACCAAAAGCATCCCTATCTGCTCCGGTCACTGGCTCTGTTTGCTCGTGTCTTCGTCGCCATTGAATTAACAATAACAATTGAGCTTGGATCGACCTGGTTTCAGCCAAATGGAGCACCATCATCCCCGAATAGAATCCATTGTCCCTAAATTTAGCATCTGACGACTCAGGAATCAACTGGAGGCTCCTCCAAATCTGTGTGGGTCAGTAGAAATTGAGTCTGAATCGATCTTTTCTGTCGTAGTAAATCACAACAGCTAAATTATGTACGGTACTTGCCATGTGTTCTGTATCTGGTGGCCCGCCCAACCGCTCGGCTGCTCGGCTATCGGCTGTTTTTTTCTTTAATAAAAAAGATGTAATAAGAAAACCTGTCTAATTAAGTTGCAAAGTTTTTTTTTTAGAATTACACAGTACAACACAGACGCTCATAGCACGCACGCACACTCATCTCTATGAACACATGCATACAAACCATACCCCTATGAGCACCTCCGAAGGACTGAACCGGCAGTTCTGGAGATTCCCAAAGTCACCACTGGCGCCTCGTCGTCGACGGGAACGTCGCTTACCATTTAAAGCATAATACCGATAAATCCTGGAAAATCCCAGGAAAGGTGCGAGCACTAGGATTTGATCCCTGGTGGGTAGCGTCCCCACCTGACAAATCCTACCATTGGACCACAAGCCCATTTGCTAATTAAGTTGCAAAGTTAATGTTAACACGAGTCGACGAATAGACCAAAGGAGAAT
>JADLZL010007825.1:0-40687 GCA_015844335.1 Chrysopogon serrulatus | reverse complement strand
CAAACACACTTGTTTAGTCTTTCCCAAAACTTTTCATCTTTTCTTATGGAGGGTCCTACCTTTTCAGATACCTTTTACATGATATGCCACATGCAAAGTCTATGAGCTGTATTTGGTAGAATCTAAGCAATAGCAGCCTTCATGCTCGCATCTTCATCGGTTGTGATTAGATGAGGTGCTACTCCACCCATAGCCTTAAGAAAGGTGTTAAACAGCCCGTACATATGAATCAATTTTTTCATATGCTAAGAATGCTGCCCCAAGGAAAACACTTTGTAAGTGATGATTAACTCCGATGAATGGCACAAATTTCATGTTATCTTGGTTGGTGGTATATGTTGCATCTACCGAAACAACATCACCAAAAACACTAAAGTTTTTCCTGCATAAAGCATCTGCCCAAAATACGCGAACAAGTCGTCCTTGTTTGTAACACCCTAGGTGTTAAGCATGCATTAGGCATAATTAATTAACTCCTAATCATCATTAGCATGGCATGATCATCATCAAGCATAAACCCTAACTTGCATGTCCTCATTTCATGTGTTTACCTTTCAATTTTAATCTTGCTTGTCATGCTCGCTAATTAGTTAATTAATTACCTTGTCAAATGCTTGTTCAAGTTTGGATCTCAGTGCCCAGCACTTTGAAATGTTTTAACAAATTTTATTGCAAAAAGAAATTTGAATTTGTTGGAGCAATTTGAAAAAGAGTTTGAAAATCCCTTTTTATGCCTTTAATTCAAAATGCATTTGTAATTCAAAATCCTTCTAGAATCTGACTTTGACTCCAAAATGAAAAAGTTTTAGTTTGAAAAGTTCTACAACTTTCATTTCGGGCACTTTGTTTGAATCTGCTTTTAAAATTGTCAAAAAGTCACCTTTTGATCGATTTGCATTTGAATTCAGAATTTCAAAAAAAAAGAGAAATTCCCAGCGCAAGCGGCCGGGCCGTTTTACGGCCTGCCGCGACCCACGGCCCGCGTCCGCCCGCGCCCGCGCGCGCCAGCGCCAGCGGCCGCGGTGGTGGCCGACCGGCCTCGGGGCGGCCGCCACGCGCTTCGCCATGAGCCGCCCGAGCCGCCCAGCGTGGCCGCCGGACTCCGGCAGGTGGGGCCCGCTGGCCGACCACCACCCGCGGCGCCCGCGCTTGCTCCCCCCACTCGCTCTCCACTCTCGCCCGCGCACACTGCCTCGCCTCCCTCTGCTCTCGCACACGTGCAAAGGCGGAAAAAGCCGCAGCGGCTCGCCTCACCACCGCCCCCGGTGCTCACCGCCGTTCGCCACCGCTGCACGCGCTCACACCTCACCAGAGCGTGCACCAGCCTCGCCTCCACCCGCGCCACCTCACTCCACGCTCACCCGCCGCTGTCACCACTGGTAAGGGGGCCGATTTGGCCGGTTTTCACTGCACCGCCGTGGCCGGAGCTCACCGAGCTCACGCGCCACCGTGTTCCGGCCGCCATGCAATGCCTCTGGCCTTCGTTCTGCGCGCGCGGCAAGCCCGCCCAGAGCGTGCGCTAAACGCCGGAAGGTTCAATCGAGCCGGCCCGGTGCCTAGCCACCTCACCCGCCCATCGCCCGTCGCCATTAGCGCCCGCCCGCGCTGCATATGCAAGCCGCGGGGCTGGGCCGCCAATCGGGGGGCACCCCAACCCTCGGGCTAGGTTCGCCTCGAGCCCCTAAGGCTTCGCGCGCGTCTCGGTTAGCATCGCCGTCGCCGGGAATGGCTGGCGAGCTGCCATGCGAGGCCGCCGCCGCCGCTCTTCAGCCCGTAGCTCTTCCGGCCGTCACCGGGCGCAACCAACCTTACCGCGGGGCGCGGCTCGGCATGAGGAGCACGTCGGTGCCCTCGCCGCCGCCCGTACCCTCGCCCGCCGTTGAGCTAGGGCCGGTCAACCGCCGTGCCTGCCCTCCCGGCCCGGCCGACGGGTGGGGTCGGTTGACCCGGGGCCCAAATCGAGGCTCATGATGCAGCGCATCCTGTTAAACCCAGAACCCAAAAATCATGACTTTCAAAAACTTTTTCGAAAACTAACCCATGCATGGTGAGTGTCATATAGGAAACCATCCCTTAGTTGCATTAGCTCCTAAACTTGAATTAGTAGCATGTGCATTTTTTTTTTTTTTTTTTTTTTTTTTTCTTACACACATGTGATTTGCCTCTTTATGGATTTATGTGTGGGTATGTAAGTTAATAAAGTTTTTTAACAAAGGTGACATGTGTACACCCATGACCAAGCCCTAGACCACCCTAGGTGAGCCCCACCAGCATGTACACCCATGTATGTGCTATGCCTTACCTTATACCTGATAGAAAGCAAAAGGGAGAAATTAGGAATGGAAAAGGAGGGAGAAATAGAAAAGGAATTAGAAAAAGGAGAGGAGGGGACTGGAGCCGGACCGGCCCAACCAGCTAGCCCGGCCTGCTGCCTCACCCCGCACCCCTTTCCCCAGGCAACGGCACGGCCCAGCCCATCACCTCACCCCCACCCCCTCGCCCCTCTCCTTCGCGCCCCAGCCGAGCGGCCCCGCGAGCGGCCGCACCCCCGCCCCTCTGGCTCCCTCTTAGTGCCGATGACAGGCGGACCCCACGGTCCCACCTGTCATCCCCCCACCTTCGGCTCCCTCTACTCTGCTTTTGCCAAAAGCAGAGAGCGCGCCGCCGCCGCTTCTCAGCCGCCCGCGCCTCGCCCGTTGGCGCGCGGGGGCACGGATGGGCGCCACGTCCGCCCCGCGACGCCCCGCTCGCGCCCCACTCCGCGACGAGCCGCGACGAGGCACTGTGGCCCCGCCGTGCTGACGCCATGGCTCTGCCGCCGCGCTCTCCCCTTTGACCGGCCGTCGCACCAAATTGGACGCGCCCGCGCCCAAGTAGCTGCCCGCGCCCTCCAAACCCTAGCTGATCACCCCCTGGATCGCCGCCACGTACCCCGGGAGCGCGGTACGCCGTCCGTCGTCCCCAGTAGCCACCGGTTGCCTATAAATTGGGCACCCCTCGGTGCCCTAGCCCCTCTTCCCACGTTCCGCCGCCGCTGGTGGCTGGCCGACTCCTACACCAAGCCTAGAAGAGGGCCGAGGAGGAGGAGAAGAGGGAGAAGGGAGCCGCCACCGGAGCCGCTTCGCCGGAGCCGAGGGCGACGCTGCGATCTTCCCCAGCCACGCAGCGGTTTCGGCACGGCACTGCTACCCGTCGCCACGGCCCCGCCTCACCGCTGCACCGCCATCCTAGCCGCCCCAAGCCCGACCGGTGAGCGCCATGCCTTGACTTTCGTGCTTGTTTCCCTCTGCCGCCAAGGACGCCGCCGAGAGCCCCACCTGGGTGGCTCAAGGCCGCGCCTTGGAGCACCGGCACACGCGCACGCGCACGCACCGCACCTTGCCGCAGGCATCACCCAGACACCGCAGTCCGGGACCGTCGCGACGGCGCGCGCACCATGCCGTGCACGTCGCCACGGTCACCGCCATCGCCACGGCCACACGGCGCAGCAGCGCTCGCGGCCTTGCTGGCCGCTGCCACGGGGTGCCGCGCCCGCACACGCGCACGCGCACGCGCACGCGCGCCCACTGGCCTCACCGGTAGAGCACTGCACACACACCGCGCGCACGCTCGCGCACGCTGACGCCGTCCACCGGCCCCGCTGAGCCGCCACGGGTCAAGGGCGCTGCCCGGGCGCACGCACCAGGGCGTGCACGCCAAGCCGGTACGCGCGCGCGCCACGACCAGGGCGCGGCAGCGGCGTGCCCGCTCCATCCTGCACCGAGCCTCACACGCGAGCAAAGAGCCACCGAGCTCTGCCCCTACACCGCGCTCTAGCCGAAGCCTACAAGGCCTTGCGGCCTTCCCCGCCGCGAGCCGGCCACGCCGAGCTTCGGCGGCCCGTCGCCGACCGCCTAGGAAGCCAAAAGGCCTCGCCTTTCACCCTTAGACAGGTGCGCCGCGGCCTTGGGAAGCCAACGGCCCGCCTGGCCGCTGCGGTGAGCCACCCGAAGGGCCGCGCTAGTGAGCTCGCCGCCGGCGACTCTATTCGGCGGGAGGAAGGAGGGGAGGGAGAGAACCCGCGGTATCGGTGGACCCGGTCCGCGGTGGACCAGAGAGAGCAAGGGGAGGTGGGCGTGGTCCACCCGTGAACCAGTCCGTGGTTCACGGTGCACCGCCCACCGGTGCGCGGTGCGCCAGCCCCACGCACCTCGGCCCAGTTGGGGGCCCAATGCCGCCACGTGGCTGCCTCCCCTGCCGACACGTGTCCGGGCCGGGCCGGCCCAACCCGGCCCTGATCCGGCCCATCTGGGCCCACACCGGACCCGGTCGGCGTTGACCGGTCAACGTTGACCGTTGACCAGGCCCACCTGTCAGTGACTCAGTCTGGACCGGCCAATCACAACCCGCCACGTGTCACCTATTTTCGGAAAATAATAAAATGATTTTCTCTTTTTCAGATATGATTTAATCTTCGGAAAATCATAATAAATCCATTTTAACTCCAAAAATTATGAAACCAGTGTCCAAATTTTTCTAAAAACGAGCTCTAGGTCATAGGCTTATCCATGAGTGCATTTGCTTCTTTCGGTTTTCAGTTGCTTCTTTGTGCACCTCTATAGGAGCCGCTAAACGTGGTAATATGTCACGTTTTTCAGAAACGGAGGAGCCGCGGACGGAGACAGAGACGACTACGAGTACACCGAGGACCTGGGAGACGACCCGACCGCGCGGTGCCACGTCCCCACCCAACCTCTTAGCCCCTATCTAGACATGCAATAACTAGAAATGCTAGCGCTCTATTAATTGTTGCTTGCTGCTGTTTATAGGATGCATGGTAGATTGTTTGAATCAGCCTATGCCTTGTCGAAACCGATCCCCTGCATACCCGCTGCTAGGATTAGACTCGCGCTTATCATGTTATCTTGATGCTACTCACTTATTACTATCTTTACTGTTAATGTATCATGACTGTGAGTGGCTAAGGCACGTGGTGCCGAAGATGTGGAAACCGGGACTTTGGGAGAGATCTTGGCGTGAGTTTTGGGTGTGTAGTGAGGGTTGTGTCGACTGGGCAGGATCTGGGGCAAGTCGCGAGGACAAGCCATGCCGGGGGAGTGTGATCTGGGCACTCTCCAAGTGAAAATACCTGTGGCGGGTATAGTTTTGGGAGAAGGTTCCGGGAGGAGTGCCTTTGTGGTACGAATCGCCGGAGCGGGAGGTGCCGTCGAGGCACGGGGCACTGGGCCCCCGGTGAAGATATCCTGTCCAGTCCTCTTAAGGACTGATTGGTCGAGCCTAGGGTTCATGGGACTTTCTCGTACACACCACTCGTTCTGATGGGCGGGAAACGACTTGACGGCTAGCCAGCCCCCCTGCCACTACTACTAGGTTGGTAGGTGATAGTGTAGGGAGGTACGGGTGTCGAGACCCACACCCTCCCGAGACAGTGATGCCCCACGGGATCCGGCACACGTCTCCACGATCTCGGCGTCTTGCCCGGTGGACTCCTGGGGTGCCCAGGCTGAGTGGTAGAGTGGCTTTGGGCTAGTTAGGCGGCGGCTCGGAATCAGCCTAGGCGGGGCGCATCGCCGATGATGGTGATCTTGTGGTTCCAGGTGTACACACTCTGCAGAGTTGATGATCTATACGTATAGCCGTGTCCCCGGTCATGGACATTCCTATGAGTTGCCATACGTTCGATATAGCGAGTGGAGTCCATTTCTCTCCTCTTCCCCTGGGTGTGGTGGATTCCGGCCTCGGGCCGTTGAGGCGAGGAGGAGAGGGAGTCTTCCTCGCCGACTTGAGTGAGAGTGTGGTGTGATGTGTGGATGGTTATGGATGGGGTGGATGGAAGGAGTATGGATATAAAGAGGATAAAACTTGACAAATACTATTTAATTATGTTAATGCATAGGAAACCAAGAGCCAAAATAGGGCCTTTTGATTACCTTGCATCCACTTTTCCACATGGCAAGCTTCATTCATATGGGTGGGATTAGTGGCCAGTACAAATCGTACTGATACATTGTGGTTCAGGAGAGAACATCGAGTGGGAGACCGACGAGGATGACGAGGAGTAGGCGTCTCGTGCTACGCGCAAGTGGATGACGTGTCGATCCGCTTCTACCCACCTTGTGCTTTTCTGTATGTGTGTGTGAGTGTGATTCCGCCGTGAAGGCGATGTAATAAGTACTTAAATCCTGCTATTTGCACTCTCTAAGTTAATTATTCCGCTGTATGCGCACTTTGGACCGCTGATTTGTCGATGATGGCGATGAGCCCTTCGAGGCCATTGCATTATTGTACGAAAACTGTGACTTTTCCCTTCGAGGAAAAGCGGGTTGTTTCAGTTGGTATCAAGAGCCATACTTGCCCGTAGGACGAGACCTCTAGAAATGGCCGATAGATTAGGGTGAATTCTTGGTCTTCGGTTATATTTACCGACCTTGCATCTTTTCATGCATGGCTTATCCTATATTCTAAACCTAAAAGTTGCCTTTTACCAATGCAGCTATGGAGACGCCGAACGAGTTGAGGACCAACGGGATGCACTACGGTGGGTTCGCCAAGCTGCTGCGCGAGGTGCTACTGGACCTCGGGGTTAATCCCGAGCAGGTCCAGTACGTCATCCGCGGGGAGAGGGGCATCGTTGCCATCTCCATCGAGGTGCCGCCGAGTGAGAACTGGCCGCACATCCGTGGTTTCACGGAGCTGGAGGTCGACACCACCGTCGACATGTGCGTTCAGTCCGTTGCGCGCACGGCCCTCCGTACCGTGTGCCGCAACTCTCCCGGCTCCTTGCGCCGCGGCCCCTTCGCATGCTGCCCGGAGGTTTCGACGCCGACACCGGCACTCCGACGCTGCCGAGGCTCACCGACGTCGTCGAGCCAGTCGGACCCAGGTTGGTCCGCATGCTGGACGTGACCTCCAGCTACACTCTCGCCCAGGATCGTTACATAACGACCTTGGAGGCCGAGAACCGCCGCTTCTGAGGAGCTTCCTGCTCAAGGTTAGACGACACCGTCGCCGAGATGGAGCGGGGACGAGCTTAAATCTCTGAGACGAGCTGAGGCGGGAGAGGGAGAGCCGCCGCTCCAAGGAGGCCATGCTCGAGATGGAGAACAAGCGACTCCAGGCGGAGATCGCCAACCTCCGAGACCAGGTTGGAGACTTCGGGCTCCGCAACCACTACTTGGACGGCCGCGTCCTTGAGCTCGAGAGTACCCTGGCTCGTACCACGGAGGCCCTTCGGGAGCGAGAGGGCGCCACCAGAACTTCAACCTCCGCTACAGGGGCTTCGAACGAGGTCAACTGGGGAAAAAGAAGAGGATCACTCGGGAGGCAGACCATGCCTGGAACAACGTGCTCCACCAGGTGCAGCTCATGAAGAGCGGCGCATCGCTCACGACCGGCTCCGTCGTGTGGAGAAGGCTGGAGGAGGTCGGACAAGCGGCGCGTCGGCGAGTACCACCAGGCTGCGGCCCGGCTGTGCCCGCCGTGTATCGCCGCCCGCCCTTCGTCGAGGACTTCCGCCCGCCGAGGGAGCTTGCTCAACCTGCGAGCCGCCGACACCAGCCACCTGCCCGAGCCTGCTGGGACTCCCCAGATGGAGTCAGCAGCCTCCTTCACCAACCGGCTGTACTGGCCTGTTGAGCCTTCCACCCCTGCACCACCACCACCTCCACCAGTCGAGCAGCACCACCTCGGGCCCGAGCCAGCCACCCCACTCTCTCCAGCTACCCCACCCTACGACACCTAGGTGTTCTACCCATGCTTCTAGTAGTGTAGACCAGCACCCTTACATGTTGCCCTGCGTGGCATTGGAGACATGTCTCACCTACCATAGGATAGAGTAAATGTCACCCTTTTGGAGCCTACCTGCGAGTAGAGCGTTTCTCGTGAGTCTTCTAAGCGTAGCTGCTAGAGACATCGCCATGTAATAAAATGAATGTAATTGATGCTTGGATTTTATGCAATTCTTATGGATCTTTATGCTTCTTTGATTGAGTGTACTGTTAGCGTTTTTCAAATTAATTGACTAATAACTTAACCACCCAATTTTAATGCAAGCTTGGTATCTTTAACCAACCCCTCTAACAGATGTCCCTCCGCCGCTCTAGCCGCTTGTTGAACCGCCCGCAGACGCCGCCGATGCCGGGCAGGTTCGAGGTCGTGGGCGTGGTCGCGGGCGTGGCCGCCGTGGCGCCCGGCCGCGTCGGACACGTTCCGATCAACTTCGAGGAGGACGAGGTTGTCGTGAGAACGTTCCTCGAGGATAACGAGGTGCCACAGCCCGCACCACCGGGAGGTGCTGCACCTAACCCGCCACCGGGCCGGAGGTGCTTGTCCCCTAACCCACCACCGGCCGGAGGCGCCGCTCCACCGCCACCGCCGCCTCCGCCGCCCGCCCCCGCTCTTGGCCGAGGTCATGCAGCGCCAGACCCAGTGTTGGAGACCCCGGGCCGAGGGAGTCCTTCGCCGCCACGGAGGTCCACCCAACGACTTCCAAATAAGCTTGAGGGCTTCCCGAAGCCGAGGCCACCGACCTTCGACAACTCCGACGACCCCATCGTCGCCCCTCGACCGCTCAAGGAGATCGTGAAGAACCTCGACCTCACTACCTGCACGGACGAGGAGTGTGTGCCATCGCCGCACACCAGCCTCGTCGGAGCCGCACGAGCGTGGTGGGACAGTTTCGACATGCACGCAGACCCCCAGCACATCACCCGGGAGGAGTTCGAGGAGGCCTTCATCGAGTACCACGTGCCGAGGGGGGTGATGGACGCCAAGGTGGAGGAGTTCCGCAACATCCAGCCAGGGATCCCGGAAGATCCGAGTACGGCAACCGCTTCACCTCCATGATGCGGTATGCCCCCGGCGACACCGACACAGAAAAGAAGAAAATGTACTTCTTCAAGAAAGGTCTCAACACGCGTATCAAGCTTTCTCTCTCCGGGCACACCTGCCACACCCTCCGTGAGATGATGAACAAGTGCCTGGAGATCGAGAAGGATCGCTTGGAGGCTGACCTATCGAAGGAGAAGAAGAAGAGGCGCTTCGAGGGGTCATCCCGCACCTCCGCTACACAGAGGTCGCGTGGGGGACTGCCCTCACACCTCCGCACCCGCACCGGCCCAGCGCGCTACGCCTACCGTGAGCCGGGGGTGGTGGTACCTACACCACCAACAACCCCCCCCCCCTTTCGAGGGTACGAGCGCGTGGAAGACCCCCTCGCACCGAGCACGTGGAAGGCTGCCGCGTCTACCCCCACAGCGGCATCCCTTTCACTTGCTTCGGGTGTGGCAAGCCCGCCACAAGATTCTCGACGCCCCGACAGAAGATCTGCTGCTACACCGACGGCTCCAAAGACGGAAGCCGCCCGTCCCAGCGACGCCCCCACGAGTGCCCCGAGCCACCCGCGGCCGCCTGACCCACCTCACGCCAGAGGACGCCCAGGGCGCCCCCGACGTGGTGTACGGTATGTTCATGGTTAACGGAGCTAAGGCTTCGGTGCTTTTTGATTCTGTGCTACATGCTCATACATATCATCCAAGTTTGCACGAGAGAATCACGTACCCGTCACTCCACGACGGGGGAGCTATTGTAACAAGTTCCCCCTTGGGAAACTTGAGGTGTACGCACAAATGTCGTGGAGTGAGAATAAATATCGAGGGTCACCCTTTTCTAGCCAACCTCACCCTTCTTCCTTCTAATGGTCTAGATGTCATCTTGGGGATGGATTGGTTAACCCAAAGACAAGGGTGTGATCTCATGCTCACCCGTGTATGTAGAGTTTACCCATCCCAAGGGTCATGTAATCAGTGTGAGCCCAACCACGGCAAAACGGTCTCCATGTTGTGTGCCCTAGAGGCCCAAACCATAG
The DNA here is from genome assembly GCA_015844335.1 of Chrysopogon serrulatus. Classification (NCBI taxonomy): domain Eukaryota; kingdom Viridiplantae; phylum Streptophyta; class Magnoliopsida; order Poales; family Poaceae; genus Chrysopogon; species Chrysopogon serrulatus. The sequence continues at coordinate 30,822 of JADLZL010007825.1, read as the reverse complement.
AGGACGTACACAGTGTGTGTGAGTATCCGGATGTGTTTCCCGAGGAGTTGCCGGAATGCCACCGGATCGTGATGTTGAGTTCGTGATCGACCTTCTCGCCTGGTACGGGTCCGATTGCCAAACGACCCTACCGCATGTCGGCCGATGAGCTGGAGGAGCTCAAGAAGCGCCTTAAGGAGCTTTCCGACAAAGGGGTACATCAGGCCTAGTGCTTCCCCTTGGGGATCTCCCCGTCCTGTTCGTGAAGAAGAAGGATGGCTCGATGAGGATGTGCATAGACTACGTGAATCAAATGCCGTGGCTGTCAAGAACAAGTACCCCCGCCAAGGATCGATGACTTGCTCGATCGGTTGAGGAATGCCAAATTCTTTTCCAAGATCGACCTCCGATCGGGTACCACCGATGAAGATCCGGCCCGAAGATATACCCAAGACGACCTTTGTTACACGGTGCGGGCAAAGTATGAGTTCACAGTAGTGTCGTTTGGGCTCACCAATGCCCCGGCCTACTTCATGAATATGATGAACAAGGTGTTCATGGACGAGTTAGACAAGTTCGTTGTCGTGTTCATCGATGACATACTCGTCTACTCGGCTTCAGCTGAGGAACACGAACAGCATCTGAGGACAGTGCTTGAGAAGCTAAGGCAGAATCGCCTTTTACGCCAAGTTCAAAGAAATGTGAATTCTGGCTCGAAGAAGTTGCATTTAAGGGACATGTGCTTACCGCAGAAGGAGTGGCAGTGGATCCAGCCAAGATTGAAGCCGTGAAGGCATGGGAGCAGCCACGCAACGTGACTGACATACGGAGTTTTCTTGGTTTAGCGGGCTACTACCGCCGCTTCATCGAGAACTTTTCCAAGATTGCAAGACCCATGACCAATCTCCTGAAGAAGACCAATGAGTTTGAATGGACTCCGGATTGCGAGAAAAGCTTTCAGATTCTGAAAGAGAAGCTTACCACCACCCCTGTGTTAGCCTTGCCAGACATTCGTCAGGACTTCGTGATCTACTGTGATGCTTCTGGCCATGGCTTGGGATGTGTCCTTATGCAGAATGGGAAGGTGATCGCTTATGCCTCCCGGCAGCTGAAGCAACATGAGCAACGCTATCCGACACATGATCTCGAGCTTGCAGCAGTTGTACACGCTTTGAAGATCTGGAGGCACTACTTGATTGGCAACAAGTGTGACATCTACACCGATCACAAGAGCCTGAAATACTTCTTCACCCAGGAAGATCTGAACATGAGACAGCGGAGATGGCTGGAATTGATCAAGGACTACAACCTAGAGATCCACTATCATCCGGGAAAGGCTAATGTAGTCGCAGACGCCCTGAGCCGCAAGAGCTATTGCCACTACCTCACGACGAGTACCACCCCTCCTGAGCTATGTCGTGAGATGGAGAAGCTCCAGCTAGAAGAAGTGCCGAGGAGCCAGATGAACTTTCTGAGAGTGCAATGCAATCTTGAAGGAAGGATCCGCAAGGCCCAAGAGACCTGTCCTGAGATCACAGAGTTTCGAGAGCTCATGAGGATAGGCAAGTGTCCTGAATTCAGAGAAGACGGACAAGGCACAATCATGTACAAAGAACGTGTCTGCGTGCCCCTGGACGAGAAGCTACGAGAAGAGATTCTGTCAGAAGGGCATGACTCCAAGTTCTGCATACATCCAGGAAGCACCAAGATGTACAACGACCTCAAGAAGACTTTTTGGTGGAGAGGTATGAAAGCAGACATTGCCGGGCACGTGGCTAGATGTGACATCTGCAACCGCGTCAAGGCTGAGCATCAAAGACCTGCCGGACTTCTGAAGCCGCTCGATGTGCCAACCTGGAAGTGGGAGAGCATCTCCATGGATTTCATAGTTGGACTACCCCGTTCCCCCAAGGGACATGATTCGATCTGGGTCATAGTCGACCGTCTAACCAAGGTGGCACACTTTGTTCCGGTCGGCCATTGCTACCCGACGGACCGGCTAGCTGACCTATATGTTGACCACATCCTGAGGTTGCATGGGGCCCCAAGCAAAGATCATATCGGACGGAGGGAGTCGGGTTCGTATCTCGATTCTGAAGAGCCTTCACAAGGCAATTGGCACCCAACTCGACTACAAAAGCATCGCTTACCACCCTCGCACAGCAGGCGGATCGAGAGAGTGAACCAAATCTTGGAGGACATGTTGAGAGCGTGTGTGCTCAAGTATGGGAAAGACTGGGAGAAATGCCTGTCGCATGCGGAATTTTCCTATAACAACAGCTACCAAACCAGCATCGGGATGTCTCCTTTTGAGGCCCTATATGGAAGGAAATGCCGGACCCCACTCATGTGGTCCGAAGTGGGCGAGAGGTCATTCTTTGGACCCGCCAAGATTCAAGAAGCTGAAAAAGGAGTTGCTCAAGTGCGGGAAAACCTAAAAATCGCTCAAAGCGCATACAAAAAGCTATGCGGATAAGCGAAGACGAGACCTCAGATTTGAAGAGGGAGACTACGTCTACCTCAAGGTGTCTCCGCTTCGGGGCACCCGTAGATTTCATGTGAGGGGGAAGCTTGCCCCCCGGTATGTCGGCCCTTACAGGATCCAGCGAAGAGTTGGCAAGTTGGCTTACAAGCTTGAACTACCCGAGGAGCTGACAGGAGTACACCCCGTGTTCCACGTGTCACAACTCCGCAAATGTCTGAAGGTGCCAGATCAGCAGGTGCCCACGGACATCTTGGATCTCCAAGACACGCTTGAGTACAAGGAGCACCCCACGTGTATCCTTGATCGAGCAACCAAGGAGACTCGAAGCACCACAATCCCCATGTGCAAAGTTCAGTGGAGCAACCACACTGAAAGAGAAGCCACGTGGGAGAAGGAGTCGGAACTCCGGATGCTCTATCCCTACCTCTTCGAAAGGTACGCCTTCTTCTGAATCTCGGGGACGAGATTCTCGTAAGGGGGGGAGTCTGTAACATCCCTGTTAAACCCAGAACCCAAAAATCATGACTTTCAAAAACTTTTTCGAAAACTAACCCATGCATGGTGAGTGTCATATAGGAAACCATCCCTTAGTTGCATTAGCTCCTAAACTTGAATTAGTAGCATGTGCATTTTTTTTTTTTTTTTTTTTTTTCTTACACACATGTGATTTGCCTCTTTATGGATTTATGTGTGGGTATGTAAGTTAATAAAGTTTTTAACAAAGGTGACATGTGTACACCCATGACCAAGCCCTAGACCACCCTAGGTGAGCCCCACCAGCATGTACACCCATGTATGTGCTATGCCTTACCTTATACCTGATAGGAAGCAAAAGGGAGAAATTAGGAATGGAAAAGGAGGGAGAAATAGAAAAGGAATTAGAAAAGGAGAGGAGGGACTGGAGCCGGACCGGCCCAACCAGCTAGCCCGGCCTGCTGCCTCACCCCGCACCCCTTTCCCCAGGCAACGGCACGGCCCAGCCCATCACCTCACCCCCACGCCCCTCTCCTTCCGCGCGCGCGGCCCAGCCGAACGGCAGGCCCGCGAGCGGCCGCACGCCCGCGCCCTCTGGCTCCCTCTTAGTGCCGATGACAGGCGGACCCCACGGTCCCACCTGTCATCCCCCCCTTTTCGGCTCCCTCTACTCTGCTTTTGCCAAAAGCAGAGAGCGCGCCGCCGCCGCTTCTCAGCCGCCCGCGCCTCGCCCGTTGGCGCGCGGGGGCACGGATGGGCGCCACGTCCGCCCCCGCGACGCCCCGCTCGCGCCCCACTCCGCGACGAGCCGCGACGAGGCACTGTGGCCCCGCCGTGCTGACGCCATGGCTCTGCCGCCGCGCTCTCCCCTTTTGACCGGCCGTCGCACCAAATTGGACGCGCCCGCGCCCAAGTAGCTGCCCGCGCCCTCCAAACCCCTAGCTGATCACCCCTGGATCGCCGCCACGTACCCCGGGAGCGCGGTACGCCGTCCGTCGTCCCCAGTAGCCACCGGTTGCCTATAAATTGGGCACCCCTCGGTGCCCTAGCCCCTCTTCCCACGTTCCGCCGCCGCTGGTGGCTAGCCGACTCCTACACCAAGCCTAGAAGAGGGCCGAGGAGGAGGAGAAGAGGAGAAGGGAGCCGCCACCGGAGCCGCTTCGCCGGAGCCGAGGGCGACGCTGCGATCTTCCCCAGCCACGCAGCGGTTTCGGCACGGCACTGCTACCCGTCGCCACGGCCCCGCCTCACCGCTGCACCGCCATCCTAGCCGCCCCAAGCCCGACCGGTGAGCGCCATGCCTTGACTTTCGTGCTTGTTTCCCCTCTGCCGCCAAGGACGCCGCCGAGAGCCCCACCTGGGTGGCTCAAGGCCGCGCCTTGGAGCACCGGCACACGCGCACGCGCACGCACCGCACCTTGCCGCAGGCATCACCCAGACACCGCAGTCCGGGACCGTCGCGACGGCGCGCGCACCATGCCGTGCACGTCGCCACGGTCACCGCCATCGCCACGGCCACACGGCGCAGCAGCGCTCGCGGCCTTGCTGGCCGCTGCCACGGGGTGCCGCGCCCGCACACGCGCACGCGCACGCGCACGCGCGCCCACTGGCCTCACCGGTAGAGCACTGCACACACACCGCGCGCACGCTCGCGCACGCTGACGCCGTCCACCGGCCCCGCTGAGCCGCCACGGGTCAAGGGCGCTGCCCGGGCGCACGCACCAGGGCGTGCACGCCAAGCCGGTACGCGCGCGCGCCACGACCAGGGCGCGGCAGCGGCGTGCCCGCTCCATCCTGCACCGAGCCTCACACGCGAGCAAAGAGCCACCGAGCTCTGCCCCTACACCGCGCTCCTAGCCGAAGCCTACAAGGCCTTGCGGCCTTCCCCGCCGCGAGCCGGCCACGCCGAGCTTCGGCGGCCCGTCGCCGACCGCCTAGGAAGCCAAAAGGCCTCGCCTTTCACCCTTAGACAGGTGCGCCGCGGCCTTGGGAAGCCAACGGCCCGCCTGGCCGCTGCGGTGAGCCACCCGAAGGGCCGCGCTAGTGAGCTCGCCGCCGGCGACTCTATTCGGCGGGAGGAAGGAGGGGGGGGAGAGAACCCGCGGTATCGGTGGACCCGGTCCGCGGTGGACCAGAGAGAGAGCAAGGGGAGGTGGGCGTGGTCCACCCGTGAACCAGTCCGTGGTTCACGGTGCACCGCCCACCGGTGCGCGGTGCGCCAGCCCCACGCACCTCGGCCCAGTTGGGGGCCCAATGCCGCCACGTGGCTGCCTCCCCTGCCGACACGTGTCCGGGCCGGGCCGGCCCAACCCGGCCCTGATCCGGCCCATCTGGGCCCACACCGGACCCGGTCGGCGTTGACCGTTGACCGGTCAACGTTGACCGTTGACCAGGCCCACCTGTCAGTGACTCAGTCTGGACCGGCCAATCACAACCCGCCACGTGTCACCTATTTTCGGAAAATAATAAAATGATTTTCTCTTTTTCAGATATGATTTAATCTTCGAAAAATCATAATAAATCCATTTTAACTCCAAAAATTATGAAACCAGTGTCCAAATTTTTCTAAAAACGAGCTCTAGGTCATAGGCTTATCCATGAGTGCATTTGCTTCTTTCGGTTTTCAGTTGCTTCTTTGTGCACCTCTATAGGAGCCGCTAAACGTGGTAATATGTCACGTTTTTCAGAAACGGAGGAGCCGCTGACTGAGACAGGAGACGACTACGAGTACACCGAGGACCTGGGAGACGACCCGACCGCAGGTGCCACGTCCCACCCAACCTCTTAGCCCCTATCTAGACATGCAATAACTAGAAATGCTAGCGCTCTATTAATTGTTGCTTGCTGCTGTTTATAGGATGCATGGTAGATTGTTTGAATCAGCCTATGCCTTGTCGAAACCGATCCCCTGCATACCCGCTGCTAGGATTAGACTCGCGCTTATCATGTTATCTTGATGCTACTCACTTATTACTATCTTTACTGTTAATGTATCATGACTGTGAGTGGCTAAGGCACGTGGTGCCGAAGATGTGGAAACCGGGACTTTGGGAGAGATCTTGGCGTGAGTTTTGGGTGTGTAGTGAGGGTTGTGTCGACTGGGCAGGATCTGGGGCAAGTCGCGAGGACAAGCCATGCCGGGGGAGTGTGATCTGGGCACTCTCCAAGTGAAAATACCTGTGGCGGGTATAGTTTTGGGAGAAGGTTCCGGGAGGAGTGCCTTTGTGGTACGAATCGCCGGAGCGGGAGGTGCCGTCGAGGCACGGGGCACTGGGCCCCCGGTGAAGATATCCTGTCCAGTCCTCTTAAGGACTGATTGGTCGAGCCTAGGGTTCATGGGACTTTCTCGTACACACCACTCGTTCCTGATGGGCGGGAAACGACTTGACGGCTAGCTAGCCCCCTGCCACTACTACTAGGTTGGTAGGTGATAGTGTAGGGAGGTACGGGTGTCGAGACCCACACCCTCCTGAGACAGCGTGATGCCCCCTCGGGATCCCAAGACACGCCTCACGCCTCGGCGTGCCGGTGGACTCCGGGGTGCCCCCCCCAGCCGAGTGGTAGAGTGGCTTTGGGCTAGTTAGGCGGCGGCTCGGAATCGCCTAGGCGGGCGCATCGCCGATGATGGTGATCTTGTGGTTCCGTGTGTACACACTCTGCTGAGTTGATGATCTATACGTATAGCCGTGTCCCCGGTCATGGACATTCCTATGAGTTGCCATACGTTCGATATAGCGAGTGGAGTCCATTTCTCTCCTCTTCCCCTGGGTGTGGTGGATTCCGGCCTCGGGCCGTTGAGGCGAGGAGGAGAGGGAGTCTTCCTCGCCGACTTGAGTGAGAGTGTGGTGTGATGTGTGGATGGTTATGGATGGGGTGGATGGAAGGAGTATGGATATAAAGAGGATAAAACTTGACAAATACTATTTAATTATGTTAATGCATAGGAAACCAAGAGCCAAAATAGGGCCTTTTGATTACCTTGCATCCACTTTTCCACATGGCAAGCTTCATTCATATGGGTGGGATTAGTGGCCAGTACAAATCGTACTGATACATTGTGGTTCAGGAGAGAACATCGAGTGGGAGACCGACGAGGATGACGAGGAGTAGGCGTCTCGTGCTACGCGCAAGTGGATGACGTGTCGATCCGCTTCTACCCACCTTGTGCTTTTCTGTATGTGTGTGTGAGTGTGATTCCGCCGTGAAGGCGATGTAATAAGTACTTAAATCCTGCTATTTGCACTCTCTAAGTTAATTATTCCGCCAGATGCGCACTTTGGACCGCTGATTTGTCGATGATGGCGATGAGCCCTTCGAGGCCATTGCATTATTGTAATGAAAAACGTGACTTTTCCCTTCGAGGAAAAGCGGGTTGTTTCACGGTCCACTGGACCGAGCCCATGTAGCTTTAGGGTTTCCGGTTTTTGTTTTTATTCTTTTTCTAGAAATGCATTTAAATGCTTATAAAATCATAATCGGCGCAAATATGATCCAAATCTGGTGAGACTTGTTTTGCTAGATTGCTTGTGAATAGATCTACCAGAGAAAATATGAATTGCCATTTTTGTGATATTTTTCTGTGTAGATTTATTTAATTGATTAAAAGGCTGAAATCTGTTTAAATGCATGGTAAATTGTACATTGCTCAGAAAAATGTGATTCTTGTTTTGTTAGACTTGTTATGTGATGTAGTTTCTAGAAAAAATGTATGCCATGCAGTTTCTGTGAAATAAAATTGAGATATGATTTAAATGCAATTCTAGGCTGATTCTTGAATGATTTTTAATAAATTAATTATAGGGAGTTATGACCTGGTAATTTTTGATGACTACTCTTGTACTAAGAAGTTCTAAAAAATATGAAATCTGTTGTTTAACACTTTTCACAGTACAAAGTTGTTAAAAAATGCTTTTCTGCCCTGTTGCTTGTTATTTTTTTGTGGAGGCCATGATATGCTTTGAAATGTGATGATAAATTTTATCATGAGTCTCTGTTGGCATGATGTAGCTACTGTAATTTTTGTAGAATTTTTTGGACTATTTAGACAGAGGTCACAGTTCAAGCCTTTAATTTCACATGAAATGATAAGCCTTTTAAGTAATTGCTTTTAAGTAATATTATTGCTTTTGGAGTACTCTCATTCATGTATTGCTTGCTGGTCATATTTATACAGTACCTTGACTTACATGTCCAGTTTGCATGAATTAGTTTATTGTCACACTTGTGTGTGTGCTCACACACCCACCTTTCTTTATGCACTGCTCTAAGTGGTTAGAGAAGAGACATGCACATACTCAAGAAATGAAATAGGTTGTTAGTAGAGAGGAGATATGCACCTACTCTGTCAAATAAAATATTAATCATCTTCATTTATGAGCATCGCACCTATGTATTCTTTATGCTTATACATGTGCATCGCATCATACAGGTTTGCGTGAGGGCCCCCTAGTTTCCCAAGACGAGGAGAATCCAAAGGGAGGAGCAGTAGCCTGAGGACCCCGAGGAGGAGCAGAAGCAGAGAGGGACGACCGCCTCGAGTGCCCGAATCACCACGCCAAATGACTTTGAGCGAGGCAAGGCCCGGAGCATTTTCTTACCTATACTTTCTAACAGTCTAATTATGCTTTATGATTGATGCATTAAGTATAGGAGTTGTGTGTAACCGTTGATGCATTATATTCTTGTTTACCCTTGATTATCCTCGCCTTGATTATCCTCGCTAGTCTAGGGTGAGTTTATTGCTTAGCTTGCTTAGACGGTAAAAAGTCGGGTGATTTCCTCATCCGCGAGCATAGGTGGTTACTTATGATTGATGGAAAACTTTATGTTGATATCATCTGGTTATTGGTTATGGCTGTGATAATTGGAGACCGGACGGAGTCTTATGGGGTTGTTGGACCATAGTGATTCCGTCTCGTCGATTGAGGACCGTGTTGCGGCGTCCCTCGAGTCATGTTGAACGCATGCCTCACACTTAGCCGGGCCGGATAAGCTGTTCCGACCGCAAAGCCTAACACTATCCAAAGCCGGCTCTCGATCCATTCGCACCGCATCGAGATGGATGGGGGACCACGGGGGCGCCAAGAGTAAGTCCGAGGTCCAAAGATGGCCGGGCTAAGGCGATCGAGCGGCCCCTCGGTACGGTGGTTCCTGGCCGAAACCGCGTTTTGTTTCCGGATATGTGCCACGGTGACCAGTAGCTCACTTTAGCGGGTGAGTGTGGTTTATGTGAGGAATACCCCCGAGCTCGCAGAGTAATCGATTCGAATCACCATCGTTCCTGGACAGTGAACACTTGACTTGAGCTACGCCATCGTAGTAATGATTATAGAATATGGTTAAAGATGATGATGAATTAAGCTGTTATGATTATGGTTACTACTCGATTGCTTAATCATGATTAATATATTATAATGATGCTTAGTATAGGTGCTCACCTAGCATAAATAGGAATAATTAAGCTGAGCTGTCACTATAAATTGGTTACCACTGCTTTTCTGCGAATGAGTCAAGCTATCCCCTGATAAAGCCTGTCATACTCCTTGGAGTCTTTTTATTTGAGTCAGACGGATAAGTCTTGCTGAGTACCTTCTCGTACTCAGGGTTTTTTCCGCTTGTTGTTTATGCAGATGGCTATACCTACCACGGGTATTGTGAGACCTACTTATATCCAGTGGATTAAAAGGGCATGGTCGTTCTTACTACTCTCCCCACTTGCTTTTGTAGATTGATCATCAGGCTGTCACTGTATTAAACTTTAAAGTGCGTGTGTGGGTTGAGCTTTTAAAACTACTTTGCTTTCGTTACTTAAAATTGAGACCTGGTTTGTAATAACTTTAATTTTCGTACTCTGATGTTATCAGACTATTTGTGAAATGTTGTAACGTGTGAAGGGTGACGCTAAACTTGTACGATCTTGGTTGATGATGTTTGGTTTGAAATCCTTCGAGATTTCCAGACTACCGGGTTTATAAGGGCTTAAGTGTGCTAATTACTTGCCTGGCGAGTGGTTTTTGCACTTACGCTTTTATAAATTGGGCGGTTCTGTTACATTGTTCATCCACCATAAACTCATAAAAGAAGGCTAGATTTACTTCCTTCTTTCGCTCAAGTTGTTCCACAAACATTTGTGCATTTCCATTCTTGATTTTGGTTCTGAGGCCACGGTAATAGTTTTTCAAATCCATCAGTGTGCACCCAACATTCTGAAACCCACCCTCACTGACATGGAGAAGTCGATATGCCTGTGAGGTGCCAATGCTGGCCTTATGACAATTGAACAAAGCACTCTTTGTCCTCTCACTGACATTACGGTTGGATCTTAGCAAATGCCTCTTATCTGGCGACACAAAACCATGGTTGTGTTTCTCAACCATTGAAAATATTCGATACTTCTTGTCGCTATCAAGCTTGACGACAATATATGCCTCACAACCACATCTGGTTTCCATCACATCATGTGTCTTTCTTTTTTTTCCCAGAATCATCACTAACATTTGTTTCGTTCTCCTTTCTATACCCTTCCCTTGAACAACATAATATTTCCTCATTTTGCTTCTTGTGCTGACCAACACGAACAGAGAAACCAGCTTCATGTGCATACGACTTGTAAAATTCCTCCACATCTGCGAGTGTATCAAAGATCATTCCAACCATTGGCTTCAAGTGTTTTTTGGAACTTACTGCTGACTTGGAAAAGATTTTGGCCGTGGTGTGCTTGGATGTTCAAGGTGGGCTCCAACTCCGGCGTCGTTGACGGCATAATCCTCAGCAGAAACGGCCTGATCCATGGCGGCGGCCTCGACGGAGACGGCATCAACGGCGACGACGGCATCAACGGCGGCGACGACGGCATCAACGACAACGTCACGCACGCCGGACTCCATGGCAGCGGCGGTGTAGATTCACGACACAAGTGTTGACGAGTCTTCTCCGTCTATAGACTCACATATGAGATGAGCATCAGACTCACGTATGACATGAACAAGCTAACAACTCCATGCTTTGGACTCACGTAGGAAAAGGAGGATACTCACGTAGTCACGCATTTAACCGATTCAGATTAGTTATCCGGGCGTCATCCTCGTCCTTCTGTCTCGCCCGAACAGATCGGCCGCGCCGCCGCCGCCGAATAATGAAACGATGCCAAACTATCGACACAGACCTGTTTGAGGAGGGATGATTTGCAAAACAACATGATTAGCAGTGCTAAGGGTGGACGTTTAAGTGTAAAAAAGCCCCACCTCGATTTATAGCCATCGGATTCACAGCCTATGGTCTAGATCGATAGTTTCCAAAGTTTGCACAGGAGGCTGGTTTTCACCTGATCCAGAGCCTTGTTTAAATTTAGAAAAAATAATTAAAAAACTACATTTCTCTGTTTTCTCCTTTTCTCTTGTTCCATCTTTTCACGCTATTGTTTCTTGATTTGAATAATTTTTTATATCTACGTTGTTCGCTTGTCTTATCAGCCGGGCTTAGCAGCCGTTTGAATAGTATTTTTCTCTTACAGCAAATCAGCCGGCTTGTCTTATGAATCGCCTTATTTGACCAGCTGAACACCCCCGATCAAGAGTGAACAAAGATATTTTAAGGGTTGTGCTTAAGTCGGCACGACCTAGAGACTAGCGTACATGGTTGTACTTGGGCTGAAGAACCTGTTTGGTTTGTCCATCTAAATTTTAGTCCCCCTAAATAGCTCAGTCCCCTTTAGTCATTCCAAAGTGGCTAGAGAGGATTAAAGGCCATTTAGCCTTAGTTAGTCACAGTGTTTGACTTCGAATAATTAAAAGAGACTAAATTTAGGTAAGTACAGTTTACGAGGCCCAAACTAAATATGGCCCTGAACCATATGTCCGCCTTTAATCGTGGGTTTCCACTGTGGATTTGAACCACATGCATACAACATATAAAACTGTTGTTTAAATTTAAAGAAATAATTAGAAAAAAATGGTACATTTTTCATAGATGTTAGATATACATACATATGCAGTATTATAAATCTAGTAGGGATGTGTGTAATACTCCCTCCATGTCAAATTATAAGTTATTCCAGGAATTCTTGGAGAGTTAATTTTTTTAGGTTTAACCAAAATTATAGAAAAATACAAAAAATTATGACATCAGATAGGTATACTATGAAAATATAATTAATGAAGAATCTAATGATACTTAGTTGGTGTAATAAATATTATTATTTTATTATATCAATTTAGTTAAACTTAAAAAAAATTTGATTCTCCAAAATTCTTAAAATGACTTGTAATTTGGGATTAAGAGAGTACTTTGTATCGTATAGATGTCTACAGTTTATGAGACCGTTCTATAATTCTTTCATTTTTTTTAAAAGCGTAGCTCATCAGCTCATACGCCTGACGCATGGCGCGCTAGCAAGCAGCATGGTTGGCCCACATCAACTTTTTTAAAATACTCAAATACATCCTCCGTCCCAAATTATAATTCACTTTGATTTTTTGTTCATCTATTTTACTATGTATTTAGACACATTATTATATCTAGATACATAATAAAATAAATATACCAAAAAAGTCAAAGCGACTTATAATTTAAAACAGAGGGGGTATGAGATAAGTTTGTGTTAAAATAAAAAATAATTCGATCTATTTAGATGGGTTTAATGAGTAATGGATACCGGTAGAAATTCTTAATGAAATTAGTATTATGCACAGCGCTACAAACCATGCAGCCGAGCAGGTCCAGTAGCACCTTTCTGTTGAAAATAAACATTACTAAGTGGACATGAGAGGTACATTTATCTATGTCTCTTACAAAGATACCTCCTACTATAAATTCTATCTAACACCATAACAATCCACGTCAGCCAATCTGAAAGAAACTAAACCAACCGCAGCATATATCAAGGGAATCGAAGAAACTGAACCGGACGGCAACATATGCAAGCCAATGGCTTTTCCAGCTCCACTCCATTTAGACTAAATAACTATCGTTGTTTCTCCTTCCAACCAAGTCGCTAATTCATTAGTTTAAGAATTAAAGGCAAAATCATGTTTAATTTAATCCATAAAAATGACTTAAACAAAATGATCATGACATCATATATGTGCTTGCTTAAGGATAACATCATGCATACTAAAGTAGTGCTAAGCAATAAGACACCACGCATATTGCCTCCAAAACAAAGTATGATTGAATTGATCCATCCAGGAAGATCATGACTAATCATTAACCTTCAGTTAAAATCCTATATGATACTAAACCATTTAATGTGCATTAATTGAACCATGGAGTTTATTTATTTTATTAAACATTTAATGGGTCAAGCCCATAAAACATCTAACAATTAGGCTGCTCATAACTGATGTCTTTTCTCCTTGCAATTGGCCTCTTTAAATTATCCTCCCTACCTCAATAGAATGCATTGGCCTCTTTAAATTTCCCTCCCGCATCATCTGTTCACCATTGCCCTACCTTAGTAGAATGCGTGCGTGCGCTATGGCTAGATCCTTTATAGCTGTCAAAGCCTAACTCAGTTACGAGCAGCAGATGTGTGTGTGCGCCATGGGCTCTATTCGCTTGTTTTATCAGCCGTTCGAACAGTATTTTTCTCTCACAGCAAACCAACTAATTTGTCTTATGAGCCGGTTTATTTGTGTAGCTGAACAACTCCATGGCCACTGGCCAGATCCTTTGTAGCTGTTGGAGCAGAAGATGGCAGTTTTCGGGAACGTAGAAAGTAGCAGCAGCATCAGCTGCCTTGCCCCCAATTGGAGCTGAAGATCTTCGTGACGTTTGGGATTTGCACATCATGGCAACCAGGCGATGTGGCGTCTGCGTTCTACCAAAGCCTCGGTCACAATGAGCCGACGACTTCGATGGAATGCACGATGGCAGCACCAGAAGCCAGCAACACTGCGACGGCCGAAGGTTACTCTCCCCCAATTTGGAATTTTCCAAGTGAAAACAACCAGCAACTTCAGTTCAAACAAATAGTATATAGACATGTTTTTTGTTACCAATAGTATTACCATTGAGCCTTCTACATTACTGCATCAACAATAATATTCCTTGCCCTTGCTTTGAATATATCTACAAATATATGTAATATAAGTAGATTTGAAAATCATCGTATCTTTCGTTAATATGTACTCTCTTCGTTCTAAAATAAGTGTAGTTTTACACTTTCAAGACATCATGTTTGATCATTCGTCTTATTCAAAAAATTTATATAAACATCATTATTATGACTCATATCATTAGATATACTTCAATAATAGTTTGTTTGTTTTATAATGTGTACAAAATTTTTAAATAAGATGAACTGCTATCTGGAAAGTAAAAAGCAACACTTGTTTTGAAACGAAAGGATGTTATGATATTTATTTGTTCATTTAAATAGTAAGTATGAGTAATATAATTTTATTTCTGATACCCGCAGCTTATTTTTCTAGTTTTTATTTAGTTCAGAAAACTGAAGGGTAATGGGCGGACATTACAAAGCCGGGGAGGCGGCGAGCAGTGATGGATTGGATTCACGGAGCAGTGTGCCCCCACTAACTAGAACGACGACTAGCTGTAGATCACTGATGACAGATCTCCCACGCGGCCACGAACGTACGACGTGACTGCGACGGGTCCCATTCACTCAGTGTTTGGACGTTCCAAAGGACGGGTTCGCGACGGAGATGCCGCCGTCGACGAACAGGTTGTGGCCGCTGATGTACCGCGCGTCGTCGCTGGCAAGGAAGAGCACGGCGGCGGCGACGTCGTCCGCCCGCAGCGCGCCCACGCCCTTGAGGTTGGCCATGGCTTCCATTGCCTGCTCGAACGCCTCCGCTTCGAGGCCCATGTACCTCATGGTCAGCGGCGTGGCGACCCCCGCGGGGGAGACGCAGTTGACGCGGATGCCGTGCCGGCCGAGCTCCGCCGCCGCGTTCTCCGTCAGCGTCACGAGCGCGCGCTTGGCGCACGCGTACGCGTACGAGGACACGCCGGTCACCGCCGCCGCCGCGCTCGACGTGCCGATGATGCAGCCGCCGCGGCGCGCGGGCACCATCACCCGCGCCGCGTGCTTGGTGCCGAGGAACGGGCCCACCAGGTTCACGGCCAGCACGCGCTCGAAGTCAGCCTTGCCGCTCTCCCGGACGCTGTAGCACGCCGGCCCGCTGACGCCGGCGTTGTTGAACATGATGTCCAGCGCGCCGAACGTCGCCACGGCGTGGTCCACCGCGGCCGCCACGTCGTCCTCGCTGGTCACGTCGCAGTGGATGTAGCTGGCGGCGTCCGCGCCGAGATCGGCGCAGACGCGCGCGCCGGCCTCGTCCTGGATGTCGGCCACCACGACGCGGGCGCCGTGCTCCACGAACAGCTGCGCCGTGCGCTCCCCGATCCCGCTAGCCCCGCCAGTGATCACGGCCACCTTTCCCTCCAACCTGATCAACCAATGTCAGATTTGAAGGAATCAGCACGGCAGACCAGACACAATGAACAACTAGCGTTCTTACTTTCTTGGAATGGTGGGGACGACGACGCTGCTGCTTGCCATGGCTGCGTTCCTGGTAACTCGCTCGTGCTGCAACTGCAGATGCTCTCGTGTATGTGTTGTAGCGTTGCCCGTGTGTATATATAGGAATAATAGGACAGTGGTCTGGGTCTCTGGGAGGAGAGCGCAGTGGTCAGGAAGCAGCGAACGGTCATGTGACCGTTGCGCCTCTTCAAAAACTCAACAGCCTACGGCTTCTTCAAAAACTCAACAGCAAACTACGGCTACAGTTGCACCTCTTCAAAACTCAACTGCCACCTACCGCTACAGTAGAACAGGCTAGAAAATCCATCACTTTATCTTTTTCTAGCATCCCTTGTAATTACCAATCAGTCTCTTCAAATTACCAACCACCTTTGACAATGGCAGAAGGGGTGCTTCAATTTTCTCTCTCCTTACCATCTACTAAGGTGACACATTGTGAAGGGCCTAAGATGGTCCCAATAACAAAACTAAAAGTAGTTTCTATATTTATTAATTGTGGTCCGGTTTTTATAAAACTATTTTTTATCCAAGCACATATCTTCTATCTCCATCCTTTGTCAATCACATCTCCTCCTATCTTGGTTCTCGTGTAGACATAGTTTCTTATGTAAGAAACCATTTACTCATTTCTTATCTTTAATTAGAGTACCACATCATCTTTTTCTTAGTTGGCACCATAGTTAATGAAGATAGCTAGTTTCATGGTTGGGAGTATCCTAGCTAGTTCATGTACTTTACTTACAGTAGTACAACTGAACTATTGTCACCGACCAAGTGGACAATGCACTGACTGCTATATGTATGAGAGAACCGAGAAAGGTACTCCCATCTAAAAAGAATAATGCTGCGAGATACTCCATCCGTCCCTAAATAATTGTCCTTTTGTTTTTGTGTTGTAAGTTTGAATAGATTTTTAAAAAATTCATATAACAGTTATATCTCTAAATAAATTTATTATTAAGATTCAAGGATTTATCTAATTGTATTAATTGTGTACCATAAACATTAATATTTTTAATATATAATTAGGACAAAGATTATTTCTTAGAAAGCGAGAACGATAACAGTAATTTAGGAATAGAGTGATTATATGCGGTTCAAACATTCTAAAAATCTGACTAGCTTTATAAAAAGCATTAGCAATATATTTTATCATTGATTAAATTCATTGTAAAAGTATATAGATATGTTATTGGGAGTTTAGGGCTTCTACTAGCTCAACCGAACCACATCCAAAAACTAGACCTAGTTGGACCACCCCAGCCCGCTTGCCCACCCACCGGCCCACCAGCCCCCGACGTTCTTAGGCCACACACACACAGATATTCCCCTAAACCCTAATCCCCTCCCACCCACCCCCCTCGTCGCCACCCATGCCGAGCGCAACGCCATTAAGCTCGGGTCCGCTTGCCCCCCGGTGTCACGGTCACCGCGACACGGAGAGACGACGGTTGGTGGCACCACGGAGTGTCGGCAAGACCGCGAAAGCGACACTGGGGTGGTGCCCTAGAGCTCATGGCCATGTGTGGGGACGAGGATGATGGTGCACGGTGAAGCCAGATCTGGCAATGGGGAAGGCGACAGGGGCATGCAAAATATGGAAGCTGCGAGATCAGCCACTTGGATGGCAACTGGGTGCAATGAGGATGGTGACGAGGCGCAACAAGGATGATCACTCATTTGCTGGGTGGGGAGGTGCTCGGGTGGACCGAACCGGTGGTGCACAGCCAACCCCTTCTCAATCGGCGGTGGCCCCTTCCCCACCAGCAGCAGCGGCCTCTTCCCCAACCACCATTGGCAGCGGCGGTTGCTTCCCTCACAACCAGTAACCGAGGTGGCTGCCACTTCCCCCACCACCAATAGCGGCGGCGGCCCCTTCTCCTTGTCTGATGGCCGCCGCCACGGTGCCGATCTGCAATGCTAGGCAACCCCCCACGGCCGTGCGGCTTGCCATCGCGCTCTGCAATCCCCATCTCAATGTTACGGATGATGGCGCATGCTTGCTTTGATTCTATGCTTGTGTGCATAAGTTTGCATGGCTTAATTGTAATGTGGTTTCTATGCATCGTACACTAACGCATGGTGTGGTTTTCTATGATTTGCATATGCGACCTAGATCTAGATTTCAAATCATGTCTATCGTTCAAGGATGTATAGATATAGATGTCAAAGTCTAATGGTGAAAACTGTTTTTAAATTGGATGATCCGTTGAAGAATTATCGTGAAAAAATAGAAGAGATTACATTAAGTGACATGCATGCATGCATGCATGCGTTAGTTGTGTCAGGTGGAATGTCCATCTTGTCAAAAGATTTCTATGCGGTAGCAAACTAATTTGTATTCGTGCAACTACTAATTTCTATGCTACGTTGCGACGAAAGTATTTCTGCGTGACTTGACCTATGATTCTATGCATCCGATTGGCTAAGTCCGTAGTGGTCCCTTCATGTGCAGCACCAGCTTCGAGATCGGAATGGTTTGGTTGGTTGGGGTAGTTGGCTGGGGTGGTTCGGTTGGTTGGGGTGACTGCCTGGAGCTCTCCCAAAGCTAAAGGAAGCCCTAGGTTCCCAATAGTTCAACCCATATATAATACATAAACTTATTAGAAAAGGATACACTAAGTTTGACTTCTCGGCAAACGAGAACAATATTCTTTATGAGACACAGGATGTACTTGCCAGTCAGTGACTTTTTTTAGCCAAACAAACACAGTATTTTAATTAAAATTCATTTTATAAGTTTATAGCCGTGCAATGTACTTTTTATTCATGTTTAGAAATACATGGTAAGGACATGTGTTCAAAGGTTTGGAATATGTCATTTTAAGTGGAGAATTTCGTAGAGTTATTTCTAGTCTATATACAATTATAATGCTAAACTCCACTAGCTATTTTTCTCAATATACAAGTTATCCACCTCATCAGTTCAATATTGGATGCATATATGGTCAACTGGCATTTGCAATTATGATCTACATATTAACAAGACACATCATCCACTAACATTAATTACCCTATGTATATGTAATTATTAGCAATTTCCATGGTAACACGTGAACTATGCTTCTAGTAACATAGAATCCGATAATGGTGTCAAGCTCACAGTAAAGACATATTTAAGACACTTTGGTACAAATATGAATTTTTTTAGGAAAAAGGGTTAGAAACAAGAAATTGGTCTGTGGTCTATACCCAAATTGTGCTAAACATGATGGCATGTGGCAATAGGTTTCTGCATCTGTCCGTGACAATCTGAGTTTTCTCATTACATGTGTCACACATCAGGACACTATAGGTAGTTACCACATCTAGAGGACATCACCCCATGATAGAAATTTACACTTATATATGTGTGCTTTGTTATAATGGGGTTCTACCCTAGAGAGCATGTACTCTCGTGGATCAAAAACATATTTTATCCATATGTGGATCCAATCCATAACATATATGGTTGTCCCTCAGACGCATCACAACAATCTTTTTTTTTAACAACAACAATCTTAATTCTTTGTAGTAGAAAGGATAAGAGACAGATTGTAGATAAGGAGTTATGTAGTTTCCTTAACTAAAGCTTAACACGCCTTGACTGCTGTGAAAAATTTACCAATGTATTATACTAGGAGGGTACGCGCGCGATGCCGCGCGTGCAGTTGGTGGTCGCGCCTGTGTGTTGCGGTGAACTGGTGTTCTGAAGGCTCGTTTGTTTGTAGCGGTAATAGGTCTAAAGCTGTGTATATGGTTGTGTTTTTTTTTGTATGGTATGTGCATCTGCATATAAAAGACAATAATAACTATTCAAGGTATCCGATCGAATGGTAAAAACTAGTAAATTTTACACGGATAGTCTTTTGTTTTTTTCAAGACAATATATATCTTCTTTTAAGTATGGTGGCATAATAGGACTGCTAGCTGTGATAGCAAAATAAACACATGAAGGAGTCCGGTATGGTGAATTTCTCCTATACATACGGAGAACTTTTCTTAACAATCACGCGATGATCGTATGCGATGGATTAGACGTCGCTCTGCGCCCAGCTTAAAGAGGAGGAAAAAAATGAAGCTGATAAAAATAGAAAAATTAAAAATAAAAATTGAACTGTATATACAGAGCCCACGTGAACAGTGGTGGACCCCGTGTAAACAGTGATCAGAGCGCTGTGGACGCGTGGATTCTTTCACCGATAAAGAGTTACATATAATAGGGTCTCTATTTTTACCGAAGCCGCAATGTCATATCCATATTTCTCTGGCTACTATGCATTAAAAAGGAGTACCACAATCTTCTTAACACAATAGATCTCATGAACATGTTCGATCAATGGCTTTGCTATTCAGAACCGTAGGCCCTATTGAAAACGCTTGTTCAGGTGTAATTCAGAATGAACCTGCATGCTTTCAGGCCCATGTAAAGTAATAAGATAATGTATTAATCTATAGCATACTTTTAGCAAATGTTCAAAGACTTGGTAGTTCACAAACAGTACAAATGCTAACACATAGCAAGTCCCATGCCCCCCAATAACTATCCTGGTCTGACAAGCATATACAATAAACCAACCAAATGCAGTGGTATGTACCTTAGGCAGCCCTCAAATGAAGAGAGTTCTATTGTAAGATCAAATCAAATGCAGTGGTATGTACAGACAAGAGGATCAATAGGCTCCTACTCCTTCGTAGAGCTGTGAATGGCAGTTACAGTAGAAACCATGGAATCAGCACCGCACTTATTCTGCACATGTGGACCCCTACAAATCTTGTAGTATCCATTCTCACCCCAGTTCTCACCCCAGGAGTTCTTTATAATCCAGTACGGCTTTTCCTTGAAGCGGATTGGTGCATAACCAGCTGATCCATAGCCAACCAGAAGAACACCGTGATCCAGATGCCTTCCACAAATGTATGGGCACGACACGCCACCAATGTATGTCTGCATGAAGACTGCATTGATACCAACTGCAGGAAACAAAGGATGATAATGTGTGGTTATATTCATAGGCTTATTGTGACAGCAACAATGATCAAATGTTTTTGTCCTTACTTGCGAGTGGACCATGTTTAACCAAATTAGCAGCAATTTGGTCTTCATTAACAGATACAACACTGAAATTGTTCACTTGAGCAACAACTTTGGACTTGTCAAACTTGCAGGCTCCGTCCCTCCCATTGTACGGATAATCTCCCTCCCTCTCTAGGCCACCAACTTTCTGGAGATAGCTGAAAGCTGTAGTCATCAAGCCACCATTGCATCCTGAGTCACATGAGCGCGGTTCTGATGGATCACACTACAAATTCATGACAACAACAGAGCACATGAATCAGAAATGGGGCCAGCACTACAAGTTTTCAGTCAAGTAAACTTATTTTCCCTCAATCATTTTAAAGCTAAAATACCATTCGAGTCATTGGATGCTGATGGCTTGATGCTATGGTAAAAATAAACAAGTAACGAATTTTCGAACTAGATACTTGCATCCCAAGGGAAGCGAACAACTTATACAAGAAACTGGAAGATGTTTGATGCTGATACTGCCTTTATTTGCAACAAAGAAAAGTTCCTTGTGTCCAACAGCCAGCCCACACTTACTTAATTTAATACAACCAAAAAGGTGGAGATACAATCGAAGTTTACCGAGCCTTTTACCTGTGAGCCACTAAAAAAGTTTAAAATTCCAGATCTACCACCAAAAAAGCTACAATGCGTAAGGTACTATCCCCAATGACCTATGTGCCACTGCAATTAACTCTATTAGGGACTTAGGGTCATCAACATCCATATTGGTCAGCCCTGAGCTATATTGCCCCTGAATGGCTGAATCTTCTTTTTCCCACATCGACTTCTCTATCTCTTCCCATCCTCATCTCTATCACTCACATCCTCTTCTCCTGGTGAAATCCCTAGCCCATGGGCGAAGCGAGGTGAGTGGCCCACACGCTGGAGGCGGTGATGTGGACAAGGCGTCACGGCGAGGCATAGATAGCAGTGATGCGAGCAGCACTGCAATGTGGGTAGGACCCAAGTCTAGAGAAAAGTTGGTGGATGGCACACTAGGCGCCACATTTTTTGGGGCAAATCTAGAATTTCCAACTTTTTAGTGGGGCACAAGTAAAAGGCTCAAGCATTGTTTTGTAGCTTTCTTTTGAACCAAGTGTAGCTTAGCTGGTTAGATTCCTTGCAGTGGAACCTATCCACCCATGTTCAAGTAATCAAGTCCTTGACTTGATATGGGTGCTTATATTTTTCTAAATTCATTTTAGGATTTAACAGTGTTATTATTTTTTAATGGTAGGTGATGTGGCCCTAAGGCACCTATGATGAGTTGATGACTTAGTTGACCTTGAGATTTACCAACTTAGTTTTTCGAGAGTGGGTCATAGACTAGAGTGTGTACGTATTTTCATACAGGTGAGTATGCTTAAATATATGTAAGCATCTACTATACGAGTACTTTTTACATATTAGCTTCCTCTAGTCCTACATAGTCATTTTTTTTCTTTTTCTAGCAATTATCTTTATATTTCTTACTTAAGTTTTTAGAATCTTATACAATTTTCTACTTATCTCTACCAACCAAAACAGAACAAACCCATAAGGTCATCTCCAATGTATGGAGATGAGGTTGGTCCTTAGATAGGTCCTACATCGATTAGACATCCATCATTATTCTAGCTGCAGTGTTTAGAACTAGAGGTGGCCGTTCCACATCCTATTCTCTATCCTATGTGCATTGCCCATCTCTGTCCAATTTATCCGATCTCCCATATGTGTTGTCCAGCTCTGCCTGATTTATCCAAGCTGCCACCTGCAGATTCGTGAACCCCTATCCTCCCTCGTTGAGTTCCATGCCTACTGGCTCACATGTCTTGAAGGCAGCGAGGGGCCTGGATCATGTGCAGTGAAGGTAATGAGGGAGCCAGATAAGCCTCTGCGTTGTCGACGGCAGGCCCTTTAGCCTAATCGACTACCTTGCGCCACTGCTGCATGGGAGGGATGACAGTTTTGGGGTTAATGGAATAATGGGAATGGTTGAATGGTGTTGGGTGTGAAATTGAGCATGTGCTGGAAGCTTGTCTTGTCTGATTTTTGGGATCAAAGGAAAGCAACCTACTAAAAGGTCCCTCCAAGGCATCCATATGAACAAGGACATATGATTATAGTCTTGTGTTGTTTTGACTTTGCTTCACTCTTTTTATGCAGAATTGGGAACAAGGAGGCAGGCTGCTGGGAGCAGTGTTGGGCAGGAAGGAGGCTTGCTGCTGGGAGCAGTGTTGGAGAGGAGGCAAGCGGTTGGGAGGAGTGTTCGGACGAAGGAAGCGTACTGTTGATGGCTTTGAACAAGGAGAAGACTGGACTTTCAAGTAGAAGAATGCTTTTGAAGAAGAGCAATGCTACAACAGCAAGCAACTTGCATTTTTGGAAGCAACGGTCAAGTGAATTTGTATTAGTTGAAATGTGAAACATGGCTTTTGGCTTCGGCCATTGTAGGTATTGTTTATGTCAGATTGTATATTTTTTTATTCACAATATTAGGGGCTGGTTCCATACTTAGGAGCTGCTCCTCTATTGAACCTCCGGCACAGTCACAGTCCAAAAGGCCTGCTCCCGTCATCGTTTTGGTCCAATAGAAGGCAACACGAATATACGATAACCCAGCAGGGGAATATTCTCCAGTCATCGTTTTGGTCCAATAGAACAAGAATGAAGAATTCGAAGTGGAATATTACTAGTATTGATCAACCAGAGCTACTCGCAAGTCTCTGGTGGATACCTCGTGGTCGCAGTCGACCATCTGCTGCTCGCTGAGCACCTCGAGTTTGCCTGTGGCGAGGTAGTGCGCCCCCTCCAGCGCCCCCGATGTGCTGAACGACCAACACGACCCGCAGGAACCCTGCAAACAAAGAAATTCCACTCTAAATCAAAACAAATTGATAAAATATGACCATCACCCATTGAGCGAATCCAAGAAGAGGAGACGCGGTTCTGGGATTGGACTGAATCGTGGCGAAGGAAGAATCAAGGACGGGACGGCACAGGACCTGGTCCTTGACGGGTCCGACGGCGCCGTGTTCACGCCAGTCGAAGTCGGTCGGGAGGCCATCGGTGGGGAGGATAGGCGCCTCATGCGCGCCGGACTCCTTGAGCAGGTCCCGTCCGGAGGAGCGGCGGAGGCCGAGGAACTGCCGCCGGAACTCGGCAGGCGTGAGGTCAGAGAACTTGGTGACCCCGTGCACCGCCGTGGGGTCGAGCCGCTGGTGGCGCCGCGCGCGGAGAAGGTTGGCCTTGAACACGGACATCCGGTGCGCGCGCTCTTCGTCGTCGCGGTAGGTCTTGCCGAACCGCCGGACGAAGCTCGCGAAGTGCGCCTCCGCGTTCAGCTCCAGCTCGTCGTCCGCGCCGTCACCGACCACCTGCTCGATGAGCGGATCCTCGGCGGCGGAGGCTTCGGGCGAGCAGAGCGCGGCAGTGGAGAAGAGGAAGGCGAGGAGGAGGAGGAGGAGGAGGAGGAGGAGGAGGCGAGCCATGGCAATCGATCGGAAGTTTTTGGTTGGGTGGCTGTCACTGCCGTCCCTTGTTAGAGCTATAATAGGATGTTGACATGCGATTGCGTGGAGACAATAGCCATTGAGGCTTGTATATGTACTCCTTATTACGTGTTATGTCCAACTATCATTCTATCAATTGGATAGAATGATCATCCTATCAATAATTCAATATCGCGATAACGACATCAATGGGACCTATCATTCTATCAATACCGTGGCAAGGATATCGATGGTAATTTGTAAAGCTTCTTCGTGTAGCAAGGTGTAAGATCCGATTAGCAGAGTGTTAATGCTAAATCTGATCAGCACATCAGTAGATCTAGATTGTTCAAGGCCGCACACGGTCTAGATATACAACTCACACGGTCTCGTAGTTCTAAATGATAAGACCAACAACTGATCAGTAAGTTCCATTTAATGTTTGTTCTTGGCTCAAAAGATCCACAAATGTCTTCTAGGAAAGATGTTCCTTCATCTACTAGTGACGCTACTTATTCGTTAATTCGAATTTTCTAGCAAACGCCACTTTTGCATCTCCCTTGAATGTGACTTCATCTATGAATTTGACATGCTCAGCAATGTTATCAAGGTTATCCTTGATTTGGCCAAACTTCACATGCACATCATTCATGCTGATATCCAAGAGAAAGGAAGTGTCATTGACATAAGTTGCTTGGGCGTTGATGCTCTACACTTGTTTCCTCTCCTTATCAAACCAAACTAAGGTACTTGCTACAAAGACCATCCTATGAGTTCAGATTACAACTCTTCTGAAAGGATCAAGATGCCCAAGAGGGGAGGTAAATTGGGCTTTTCTAAATTTAATCGCAACGGTAAAAGTCTAACGCTTAGCCTATTTCACCCCTAGTGCCTAAGTGTGGTCTCTATGACTCTAGGACACAAAAGTTATGCTCCCTAAGTTCCAAACCCTACTCTAGCATGGTAATTCTAGCAATGTAAATACAAAAAGTAACGCGAGAATGTAAATGCTCAAAGTAAAGAGAGGGAGAGGAACGCGGCGATGTTTTTCCGAGGTATTGGAGAGTCGGCACTCTCCACTAGTCCTTGTTGGAGCACCCGCGCAAGGGTGTAGCTCCCCTTTGATCCACGCAGGATCAAGTGCTCTCTACGGGATGATTCTTCGTCACTCCGATGCGGTGAATCCCCTAAAACCGCTCACAAAATAAGATGGATCATCCACAATCACCACCGGATGATCACCATGCTCCCAATCGCCACCGAGCCGTCTAGGTGATGCCGATCACCAAGAGTAATAAGCACAAGCTCTCAATTGACCAAGACAAGTCTAATGAGGAAGGTGGATGCACACTTATCACTCTCTAATCACTAATAAGGTTCCTAATCTTGATTCTCAAATCATGAACACCTCACTAGGCTCTTGCTCTCTCTTGCACTCCAATGGTTGCTTCAGCTGATCAAATGGCCAAGAGAGTGAGCATAGAGGAAGGTGGGAAGGTATTTATAACGTATACCAACAACCCCAACCGTTACCCTCCAATCATACACTCTGCGGGGGGCATCGGACGCTCAGATGCTAGGCATCGGACGCGTCCGATGCGCGAAACCCGGTAGCCGTTAGAGTTTTGTACTGGGCACGGGGATGCGTCCGATGCCCGGGCCGTCGGACGCGTCCGACGCCTCTAGCGGCTTTCTGCGGTGCTCTACGTGTTGCGTCGTGTGCTTTGCCTTGGGCGTCCGGTGCCCGGGGGCCCGACGCAGCCAACGAGAGAGTTGCTACGATGGCACCCATCGGGCGTCCGACGCCCCCAAAGTCCCGAGCATCCGATGGCGTCCGATGGCGTGCACTCGCTTCTGCTGCACTTCCAAGACTCACCGGACTCGACGCCGGCGTCCGGTGACCTTCCCCGCCAAATGTTCGATGCAGCAAAAATGCCTCCATTCGCCTCGATTCAAACACTTTGCGAACGGCTTCGACTCCAATCAATCTCAGGGCTATTCTAGAGCTACCTAGCGCTAATTTTGACAAGTGTGCACCACACCTAACCATTAGACACGCCTAGGTCAAGCTACTCACTTGCACCCCCCTTAATAGTATGGCTAAAGGAGAAAACAATGTCCTATAACTAATCCAAGTGTCACCCAACTCCATCGACACTTTCTGAACTAGCCATCCTTAACCTTGTCTTCCATCCTTTGAAAACTGAAACGATTTCATCATAAGGGGGGCATGAGAACCATTACGCCCATTGATTGCTATTACCATGACCTAACATTCTACCGTCTCTGCAAAACACACGTTAGTCATGATAATCAACGGTTGTCATCAATCATCGAAACCCTATCTAGGGGCCTAGATGCTTTTAATCTCCCCCTTTTTGGTGATTGATGACAACAACCTCGAGTATGAAAGAAGTGAGGTTTTTGAAACTCTTGATTCATATAAGCTTTTGGCAAGAGATCACAAGGGGGTTAGTAAATCTTATACGACCCAAGACAGCAACCGTACTCGAAAGAATAAGAATGAAATGCGAGTACGAGACATGAAGCTCATTTGAATAAAGATAGAACATGAAACATAGCAAATGAGCAACGACGAATGACATGGCATAGCATATAAGGATATAACAAGTAGAGAGCACAATCAAACCACATGTCACATGTCATATCATATATCACATACCACCAAAAACATGCAAGAGCATAAACAAGTATCTCACATGAAACCAAAAGCAATCAAGTATGATATGCATGCATGAGAGTATATATCACACCAAAAGAACCAACTCCCCCTCACACGCTCCCCCTAAGTCTATCATACTTGATCCCTCTCCCCCTTTGGCATCAAGCACCAAAACCTAAGAGTCCCAGGGTGGATCGGCAGATGAGTCGGGTCCCGAGGAGCGCTGTGCCATTTCAAACCGAGTATAGTCGGTAGAGGAGTCTCAACTCGGGTCCCGGCCGAGCCTCCGACCGACCCTCCGGCTCGAAGTGTGGTAGAAGCGTGCCGGCCTGCTTTCATATCGTGGTGATCGGGTCAACCCGCTTTGGTCTCAACGGTGGTGGTCTGACCTCGTGGCTCGTAGTAGGTGCAACTAGAGAAGTAGGAGCCACCGTCACCCGTACGGTCTCCATTGCCATCAAGCCACATCCCAATGTCTCTATCACGAGGTGCCTCGAGGTAGGAGCTAAAGGAGGAGGCCGACCGACCGCACGTAGAGCCGCCACCGCCAGTGTGTCGGAGGTGTAGTAGTAGGCGGTGGCTGGCTTAAGGGAGGCTCAGACGAGGCAACCGATGACGGAAGTGTCTCGGTGGTAGTGCCGGTGCCTGTCACGACCTCAGGAGCCAAAGCAGACCACGGTCGTCCCGAGTAGCGTAGGAAGGCGCCGACAACCGGGTCAACTCACCGTAGGATACCCGAGAGTCCGAGTGGGCGTGAGCCGACTGAGTGAGCGGCGTGAACCCCGCTCAATAGGAGTAAACCCCGGGATGCACCGGGCGACTACGGAACCTCGCCGAGTAGGCGAGGCGCATCGTCCCGAGACCCCGAAAGTGAATCGCTGAAGCTGAGTCTAAGAGATGCTGGGCTGGAAGACTGGGGTCGTCTGGCTTGGAGGGTAAGCGAAGCCCTAGGAAAGCTGAAACGGTAGACTCGGAGCTCCACTCGGCTGAGACTGACTCTGAAGCCCACCGGGCTGTAACGCTGGAGTCATCTGCACCTGAGGGATCTGAATTCCGATGGCCTGCATCAAACCGGAGATAAAACCGTAAAGCGGAAGGTGCTGGGCCTGGCTCTCTCTCTGTAGGCGAGCCTGCTCCTGCTGAAACGTGTCCTGACGTGCCCGAATCTCTGCAAGCTGAGCATTCAGAATGTCATTGTCCTAACGATGCTCCTGCTCAAGGCGCTGCTGACCTGAGGTAAGATGTGAAAGCATCTCAAGAAGGGCTGGGTCAGAGCGGGAATTGCTAGCCTCGGCGTCGTGTGCACGGGGTGGAACCTCTGGGATAGGCTGGTAGTCCTCATCCTCACTGTCAAACGGGTCTAAGTCAAGCTGAGCTGCGACCCCCTGTGCCTCCTCTTGCTCTAGCTCTGCAAGCTCTGTCTCAGCTAGGGTACGAACGGTGGCGTCCTGCTCGGCAGCTGTCTCTGCCACAACCGGCCTCTGACTCTGGCGAATAGGAGTGACGCGTGCCAACGACCGGATAAGCTGAGAGAGGTCATAATAGGGGAACTCGTGGTAGAACCGCCCCACCTGCACAGCCGGGTGGGGGCATAGGCCGCACTGTCCGGGTAGATCAAGGAAGTCAGCCGGTGAGCATACGGTAGGTGCCTTTGCCCCCAGAATCCCTCGTAGATCACATCCTCAATCTCCACGAGCATCAAATCCCAAATATCAAATCAGAGCCATGAGATGAGGTGGTACGTAACCACCGCCGCAAGTAGGTGAGACCCTCTCTGTACCCCTCCCTAAGAAGAATTGTCCTCCTCATCACTGAATCTAGCACATGAGCAGCGGGGTTCAAATCCTTGGTCATCCTGCTAGAGCCCTCTCCAAAGTCCTCCCCAAACAAGGGACGAACGTCGTCTGTCTCCGGGCGGATACCACCATGAGGGCGGTGAGGAGGGTCAATCTGAGGAAAGCACAACTGGTGGAGTCTGGTGTCGGAGCGAGTCAAGTGAAGAACCTCTCTAGCCTGATCACTGTCAATCCGGCGGGGCACCCCTCTGAAGCTGAACTGAATGAACTCGTGGTCCGGGTCAACCTAAACTGTGGCATAGAACTCTCTGATCTAGGACTCCACATACGGGCCGGTCTCGGCCAAGCAAGTCTCAAGGGCCCCGTAGGTAGGACAAGTAGGGACGCATGTGCTCGCCGATAACCTCAACAATCTTCTCCAACTGGCATTTACAGTGACCTCCAAACACAACCTGAGTACGCTGGTAAGCTCTGTAGAAGTCCTCATGAAGGGTAGTGTGGAAGTGCTGAGAACCGGGCTGTCTCTCTAGTGGGAACCACTCCTCAAGTCACACACGGTGGAGCTCCTGAACCCGCTTGGTGCTGCAGTTCCTCAGGTCAAGGTGAACCACGGTCGGGGCACGCGGAACCCGAGGAGCACGAACACCACGCCTCTGTCTCTCTGCAGCTACCAGTGGTGTAGCCTGTGTACGAGCACGGGTGGAACGCCTAGGTGGGTGCTCAGCTATCTCGCTTCTCCTCGGCACCCACAAAGCTCTACCTCTGCCTCAACCTGTCTCTACCTCTGGCGTGGGCTGCCTTCTCGACTCTGTGGCAACCGTCCGGCCTGCAAGCCTCACACGGGCGGCCACCAATGTGGGAGGCCACCCTCTCTCTGCACGCTCGGCTGCCTCGACCACTGCTAGAGCTGCCTCTGCCTCACGCTGAGCTCGGGTCCTCTTCTTCTTCTTCGGCTGCTCAACCATCGGCTGCTTATCTGGCCGATGAGAATGAGGTGGGGACTCGTCACCCCTGGAACCACCAACATTCTTGCACCTCAGTGACAAGAATAAGAGAACCACTGCCACTGAAGGAGAGAAACTGCCGCTGAAGTTAAACACTATCAAGCAAGCCATGGAAGCTCCCCTTGACTCAATAATCTGTGCAACTGAGAGTCACTGTCACAATCGCTGCCCTAAACACTGAGAACCACTACCCCTGAGAAGCTGAACTGTCACTTGAGAGGCTTGGCCTCAATCCATACTCGCGGGCTTGGCCCCGAGTTCCTCTGTCGTTGTCAACTACCACTAACTCTGTCAAGCACACTCAAAGAACCAACGCGACTCGCTGCACGACAAGATAGAATACAGGAGATATATATAAGCAAATTTATAATGCTAAAGAAGCGAAACCCTAAGGAAGCAAGCAAGAGTTAAGATATGAAGGAGTGAGGGCATGCTACCTTAGGTCAAGCGAGAAACCTCCGAAGAAGGTAAGATATCTTGACACGGCAGGGCACACCAAGAGGAAGAAATACTGCGACATGATAGGAAAAAGATGTAGGTCAGAAGGTGCAGTGGAGGATAAAGGGAATCCTATGGAGCAAAACATCGAACACATGGTGTGCATGGTGAAAGCTCACCCTAGAAGCAGCGCTGCAAGCCGGAGAAAGCGGTGGCACCAAAGACCGAGAGATCACCGGGAATGGAGGGAGGTGCTCGGCGGCGGCTTGATTGCGTGACGGGAACGGCGGCACGCGCAGCGGTGCATCGCCGGGCGCGGCGACGTCAGCGGCAAGGGCGCGCAGCGCAGCAAAGGCGCTGTGAGGGGCGCTGTGCGCGATTCGAACGAACGGCGGCGCGGCGGTGGAGAGCAAAGGTGGCGCGGCGGTGGAGTTCAGTGCGGCGCGGCGGTGGAGAGCAAGCAGATTAGGACAGGGCGACGGCGGTTCACGCATGGGAGCGAGGAAGCAACCGACGGTGGCGCGCACGGGTTCGAGAAAGGAAGAAGGAGGGAAGTAGCGGCCCCACCGGTCAGATTAAGTAGATAACTGTTCACCGTCTTCAAACAAGCATCGAACGCTCCGATGGTATTCGTCGGACGCCCGAGGAAACTCCGGACGCAACACAGAAAGGTTTGAAAACCTTCACCCGAGCGTCGGATGCGTCTGGAGACATGGCATCTGACGCAGAGCAGCGTCCGATGACCTCCCGCTGGTTAGGGTTTCAAATCAAAGTTTGCATCGGATGCGCAGACGCCAAAATGCCGGACGCGGGTCGATTACTTTTAATCGTCCGATGACTCCTTCTCGGCACCCTTCTACGTACAAGCGTCGGACGCGTCCGGGCTCCTCCCACTCGGCGTCCGATGCTCCATTTTGCCCTCAATTTCAATGTAGCTT